>JAQFVV010012398.1:15425829-15518329 GCA_028023455.1 Epiperipatus broadwayi | reverse complement strand
CATGTCAACTCATTGTAACAATAATTGGAATAAGTACAAAGAATTGTATCTATCAAAATGGATATATATATGCATAAGACATTTCAAAAAATGTCAAATTAACTAATGCAAATAAATAAAAGAAGTATTATGTAAGAATAATATATTATAAAAATAAAAGTAGCGTAATATATATAAATAATAAAATAGAAATAATTGAAAATATTAATGAGAATTTGCAATGTTATCCACAGATTTAATGCATTTTTACAGCTATAACGTCATAAAAAGTTTTATATAAATATATGAGGGGTGGCCAAACTTTTAGATGTTGGGGGCTACTTTTTTAGTAAAACTGTACCCGAGGTCAACTAAACTAGAAAAAAAAAAAAAACATTATTTTTGCCAGAAAGAAAACTGGAATGTCAAAAAAATACTATTTCAAAGTCTTGGTTTTTTTAGAATGTACTTATGAATTGGTGCTTTTTTTTTGATATGGGATTTTTAAGTACTAGCAAATACTGATGATGTTTTCATAAGATAGTTAGGAACTGATGATTTTTTTTCTATAAGATATGAACTGTTGAAGACATTTTATTATAACTACTACTAAATTACCTCAGCTCCCTGTCACTCTATAAAATATTTATTAAATTACCTATAAATAATTATTTTCTAAAGCGTTCAAGAAAATATAGAAAAAAAGCAGAAAGTTATTGTTTTAGAATTGTATTAAAATAAATTAGAAGCAAATTTTACAAAAAAAAAACAAAACAAAGTAATATATATATATTTTGATGACAGAAAAAAAAAACATAATAAAAATAGTATTTTACAAAAGTTTTCTATTTCTATGCCTTGGAAAATCCCAACATTTATTTTCTCTGCTAATCGTCTTTACAATAATGTGTTTGTTTCTTGCTTTGACACCTATTTTCTCTTATAGAGAGGAAAAAGTCCAGTTTCTATTTAAATGTCCATGGGGATTATTTGCTAATCAGACAAAGTGTTTTAAAAAGTTCTCAACTTCTGTGTTTTAAAATCAGTTCATTAAACAAGTTACTTTCATTTCTACTTGTGAAAATGGCAATTAAATATTTCTAAGAATTTCAGCTCTAGCATTACACAAAAATAATTTAATTCTTTTCAGCTTCTCCCAACCTGAGTTTATTTTTGAGATGACAATAACAACAGGTATTATTTTACATTTAACTATTTTTAAGAGATTAATTTTGAATTGTTCCTTTTTTGCTTTTTACTATTTTTTCTATTCAAGTCAACTCTGAATTTATCACTATAATATGTCAATGTTTATGTCAGTTTTACAGATGACTTCCAAAGACCTTGTATTGATATCTTGAGCCACCCCTGATATATATTGTAACCATATATTTTATCCTTTGGATTAGATATATGTCTTAAAGCATTAAAACAACTTTTTTAGATTATAAAAGGTAAATTTCTTTATATGTGCTATTATAATAAAAATCTTAAATTTTATATTTCCAAAATATGAGTTAAAATAATTTAGTTACCCTAATTAGTTAGCAGTTAATTAAAAGGTTATCTTAAGTTATTTAATATTTACTTGAAAGAATAAAATTAATATACAAACTAAAGATAAATTAATCTAGAGTTTAATATGTTTCAAATAGATGTAGTAGATAAAGTTGTTCTATGCTGTCTGAAATGATTAGTTAACTTTATTAGGATTTTTAGTTGTTGATTTTTAAATTAAATAATTTTAAAAATAATAGTTATCATTTATTAAATATTAATTTATATAACAGTATTTAAAATTAGAATTTAAAAATAGTAAATATAAGTAACTGAGATTAGCATTAATTTTTAATTGCTTTTGAAAGTCTATCAATAACTAATATACTTTCATTGCATTACAAATGATTACATTTAATGTGCATATATGTGTGTGAGTATTTTGAAACATGCATGTGAAATATTGAAAGTTAAAGATTTATTAAAAATAACTGTATATTAAAATTGGGTACATCTATTATAATGTCAAAAGGTTTTAATTAGGATGAAGTCAAAAGAGTTTAAAAATATTGAGAATGATATTTTTAATAGAATGTTTAATTTAAAAATCAGTTAATAATTTAAAGTTGGTAAAAACATTCATTAATAAATTTATTTATTGTGTAAATGGTCACATGATTAAGTTGTCTGTTTTTAAGGTGTACAGTTAAGATTAGATCAATTAAAAAATCAATAATGACTACTAATTTAAATATTGTAATGCAGATCTGTAAGCCATTGGTTTTATAAAGAGGAAATGCAGAATTGATTTTAGTGCATGGGTGGAAAAAAAGAAAACAAGCACATTAATATAAAAATAGATACACTTAAAAATTGCGACATTTCTACACTTCTTCACACTTTTGTATTTTTATATTAGATTATATCCATCATTTAATATGAGTATTGAATGTCTTTAGAAAAAATTAATTTATATTCAAATACATTAATTGCTAGTAATAGTATATCAAACAGGTTACTATATGCATAAGATTTCAAGAGGTATTAATCTCCTCTCTTCTTCAGGTGTTGCTGGACTGACTAGTGACAGTATTAACATGGAAAGTGAACCTGGACCCTTAGATTCTTGAGTATTGAATTTTAATAGATGGCTCTGTTGATTAGAGAGTTACCTTAAAATTCAATACTCAAGAATCTAAGGGTCCAAATTCAAATCCCATGCTAGAACTATCAATGGTCAGGTCAGCAATGCCTGAAGAAGAGAGAATAATACCTCTCAAAACATTGTGCATATAGTAACCTGTTTGATGTGCTATTATTAGCAGTCAAATGTATTTGGAACCTTTAAATAAAATTAAATTTTTCTAAAGACATCCAATACTCATATTAGATGATGGAAATAGTCCAATATAAAAATATGAGTAAAACACCATCATCACAAACCTTCAGAAAATTCTTCATACTTTGTCTAATTGTCATTTCATACTTTAATTTTGAAGTAAATTGCTTGGTTTTTATTTGACAATTTATTTTTAATTCAATGTTACAGCTTAGTTTTATTTTTATCATCCTCATGATAAACTAAAGAACCAGTAAGTTATCCATGCAGTGTTTCTTCTAAAAGCATTGATTCAACTGATTTATCAAACAATAATTTTACAAGATAATAATGAAAATTCTAATTATTTTTTCAAAAAAGTCAAAGGAAAAGTATATTGTTTCATTGCTATATTACATTAGTTAAATTCTGAAGTTTTCTATAAGACTATCTGTGGCATGTTTTAACTAACTTTTAATTAGTTATTAATACTAATTATTTGCTACAAAAATAATCAATCTACTTATGTCAAGCTCAGATATAGAATTTCTATAAAATCATTAAGCTTATAAAAAAAAGCACTGTCAATTATTTAAAATTATCTTATAAAGTTATCATAAAAGATAAATTTGGGAAAACTCAATGTTTAATTATTATAATGAAAAGACGATATCCAGATTGCTTCATATTAAAACAAATAATATAGCTATTCATGTCAAGTTTACTTATTCATCTATTTATTTGAATATTTTCTTTTTAAATTGCTGATTTATTCAAGTATATTGTTATTAAACTTCATAAAAAGCAATTTTAGATAAAGAATTATCATTCTATTGTTGCTTTAATTAATTTTGATATTAAAAATGCATCTTAGAAGAAACTGCTTATCATTAAATTCATTTGCCACCACCTCCAGTTATTTTACATTTGTGAAATTATTGCAAAATTTTCTCCAAGATATTTCTGCATATATATGTGTCTGTTCTACTTTAGTAAAGGACAATGTGTTCATATTCACTTCAAGAAAAGAACAAAAGGAATGAAAAAGGATAATTTTCCTCATAAAAAAGGAAATGAACTGTTAATTTCTAAAATGGTCTTATATTTATTGTGTATATATTTTTTTATATTTTGGAATTATTGTAGTCATAGCTTATATGTATTATATTATGATTATTATTAGTTATTATATTATAAATATGTTTGTATGAATGATATTCCAGAGGTGGAATTGGTAAGATATACAGTAGAAGGTTTTATTTTATATGTTGGTAATTATAAACGATTGCACCCAAAGATTCTGTATATTATAAAAATATTTCATGAATGAAAGTATTATAGGCATGAGTATATGTATGAGAATTTCAAGTAGTTTATACATAAAGTGTCATCATTATTATGCATAATAGATTTTGTTGGTATACATATAATCTTAAACCTAGTGAATGGATTATGTGTCTTTTGTATGTGCATGTGAGATGAATATATAATAATATTATTAGCTCCAGGCCTTTTTATTTTTAGTTGTATTTTTGAAGTAATTTTAAGTGGATATTGTTATTTTATGTATATTGAACCCCTCCATGCGAGGCAGTGCAATTCGTTTATTCATCAACACTGTCAGCACATAGGTACCAGGTGCTCAGTGGTATTTTTTTCTAGCTCATGTTCCCCTTGACAATTATGTCTAGAATTTCAGTATTGCAGTATATTTTAATGTGTAGCCTCAGGCATGTTAAGCTTTGCAATTTATTATTAACTCCACTATAATTTTTAATTTAAAGTATATTATCAGTTTCATGCATGGCTAATGTTTTGACCCAACATAAATATCAATGTTATAAGTGTTTTTATATTGCATAATATTTGTTGCTATTACTAATACTATTTTGATTAAGCAAACTATATAATATCTCACAGTAGCCCAGACAAGACATAAAGGTATATTGTTTTACATTATGAGTACTGGTTCTGGAAATAAACATTGCATTTGGCAAATAGAACTATTGGGAAGTATTTGTAACTTATATGATAAAATTGTAGAAATAGAAAGATACGTGAATGTATTAGTTAATAATATCTGTAAATTAGAAATACTAAATTAAAGTAAATAAATAAATATTTTTACTATTAATTAAATATGTTTATGTCTCATTGCCATTCCATCATGCATAAGCAAATCCACTTATCAGAAAATCTGATTTAATACAATTTGGATTAGTAATTATTTTAAGAATTCATTTTAATGGTCACATAGTGTTTATACGTTCATTTTGCTTAAAATATTATTTAATTATTTTACCTGCATTATTAGAAGATAAATGTTATATTATTTACACTGTATCAAACGCACTTGTTGTGTAGTTTGGCAGCATAAAAGTTGCCCTTACTGCCTTTTACATTATTTTGATATTTTTATTCAAATTTGCATCAGAAAATATACGATTTCTGTATTTTATGATCAGTAGAAGTGAAATTGTGCTTTTTAAATGTAAAGAATTTAGAAATGTTTTTCAAATTATCAATTATATTAATAGGTATATGAACATTCTGTTATTGTGTCATTTCATTTCTGCCTTTCTTAAAATACTAAGATTCCATGATAAATTAAAAGAAATGTCAAACATGTTTAGTTTAAATAATAATCACCATATTTTTGTTAAGAAGTTAAAGTATCATCATTAATGTTTGGCTCCAACTGCATTTTATTTTGAATTTGAATCCCGAGATCAAAATATCCTAAATTTGTAAAAGAGCCTATATTTGAGATAAATATGTTGTTGTTTTTTAAACCTGAGATCAATATAGCCTAAATTTGTAAAATAATCTATATTTGAGATAAACCCATGATCAGATAATTTAAACTTGCAAAAGAACTTCTATTTAAGATAAATACAATATTCCTGGAACATAAGATATTTAAGATTGAAAATAACCTATTTGAGATTAAGATGTCTTAAGAATTAAGATAAAATATTTTGAATTATAAAAAGAACCTTGTATTTTAATATTCATATTTAGCTGCGGTATTGTCTACCAGAGGACTGATACTCTGGGATATGTTTTTTTTTTAATCCATGTCTTCTAGTACCCAAGTGTCACTGGTCAATGGCTTCTCTTTTCATTGGATTACATGGTTACTTGGTTTTCACTGACCAATGTAGTGGGCTTGATTACAAGGTTTCTCTCTTGTGTTTCTTCACTTCATGGTCAGTCAGTTACGTTACTACATATATATATATATATATATTAATTTTAATATTTTCACGGATAAAAGATGTCATATTATTATTATTATTTGTGGGATATTCTGTGTAGTGAAAAAGCTAAATTCTGATGTTTCAGTACAATATCAAGTACCTACCTCAGAGAAAATTAACAACATTTGGAAGAAGCTATTGGAAGAGAAAATAAATTTTAAAACTTCTCAACCACCAATAGAGTTTAAATATGAGGAGAAAGAAAATGATAAAAATGATTTTAAATCTCACATGTATTCTTATGATTTGAGAAATAGGACACTCTGAGGAAGGTATTTGATATTGTACTGAAATGTCAGAATTTACATTTTTCACTACACAGAATATCCTCCTCCTCCTCCTACTACTACTACTACGACTACGATGACGATGACTACTACTACTACTACTACTACTACTACTACTACTACTACTACTACTACTACTACTACTACTAATAATAATAATAATAATAATAATAATAATAATAATAATATGATATATATATATATATATATTCCAGATGTACCCAATCTTTTGAAAGACTGTCATTTTGGTATGTAAATTTGACAGTGTTATGAACTATAAAAATTCTATCTTATTAATGGCAGAATTACTTCCTTTGCATAAAATATCATTTGTAATAAAAATTATGGATTATTAAATACATTATTTACAATAGTTTTTTTTAATTGGTTGTGTTAACAATTTTTTTGAAGATTTAATGTAAATTAAAGAAAAAAATTAATATTATATAAATAAATGTAACAAATGTATCTGCCCTGAAAGGTCACCATTTTTGTAATAGTTTTTTTAAATTGATTGCTTTAACAATTTTTTTTATTTAGTGGAATTACTTGCTTTGAATAAAATGCTTGTAATCAAATTAAGCCTCTAAATTAAAATTAAAAAATTTAAATATACCTGTTATATTTGATATAAGAATTAGACAGTATTCTTTCGAATGGAAACATTTATTCACAGTAACAAAGAATGTTTTGTCTACCTTCATAAGTAACTATTATTTGTAAATACATCAATTAATATAAAATAAATGTAATACGTATATGCCCCACATTTTTTGCATTTATGTTTTTAAAAAATATTATTATAAATTCATTTTGAAATATTATCAAAGTTTACAATGTTTTTATTATTTTTTAATATGGTTAGAATACTATTTCTTTCTTTGCTGTTATTATTTTAATCATTATATCTAATATCAACAATAGGTTTGTTCTTTAAAATATCAATTATTTTTATCATAGTTATTAATGCATTATTACTATTTTAGTATTCTTTTCTGCTTGAAATATTTAAAATTTGTAGAATTCATTTTATTACATTTATTGATTAAAGATCATTATTATCATAATTGAGTTTTTTTATACCTTCAACTAATTTTTTCATTTCATTTTTAAGTTCAAAAATCCGTGTTTAATATTGAATGCTAGTATTATTTAAATTAATGTTATTTTAATATTTTGATTCCAAATAAAAATTTATTAACATTTCCCATTTGTTTTAATTTTTCTTTTTTTATATTTTTTGATAAAGCCAATTTTGAAATCTTTTTTAAAAATGTTTAATCTTTTTCATTTTTTCAATTTTTTCCTTTGTTAAATTTACAACAAATTTGTTATAAATAATATTTGCCAATTCACTATCTATATTATTTTTTATTCTTATTATTCTAATAGTATTTTTCATTTTTGTTTTTATTAAAGAAATTTTTATTTTTGTTATATCAAAACCATATTAAAATATATATATATGGCATAATAAATTTATAAATAATAATAAATTCTAAGGATGGTTAGTTAATAAGATTTGACCAAAATATTAATTGTTGTTGTAAATTATTTTTTCATTAAAAAAAAAAAAAGATTACAATAATTCATTTTTATATTTATAGTTTGATTTTATAGATGATGGTTTAGCAGTTTATGTATATACAAATGAAATGTCTTCTGGTTACATTCATGTATAATTATTTGTAGTAAAATTATATATACACCAATGTTTCAGCCAGGTTATACTGGTCATCACTGGGTAATACTTATGAAAACAGTTGTAAATTCATCGTAAATGTTGATGTATTATATTAATGAATGTTCTATTAATAGAGAACAGATAAACATAAATATGAAAAAATTATTTAGATTAATGACATTTTTTTAAAAAATGCTTCTATATAGAAAATGATTTTGGATGTATCATCATGTTTGTTGATACATCCTGGCCTTATAAAAACCTCAATGGCTTCTCTAATCTGACATTATTGAAGACTGTAACATCTGGAGAGTATTCTCATGTTAGAGAGTCAATATTATGACCTATATCTACAGCATGGAGAGATTGGGCTGATGTTGATGACTGCTTCTTGATTGCATTAATATGTTCATCTCTTCTAGCACTGTTAAACCGATTACTCACATAAGAAGCTTCATAAATGCTACATAAAATTTCATAAACTCCATGGGCTTCAAAAGGAATTGAGTCTTTAGGCTTGGGTACAATGTTATTAAATTTTTGGTAAGTATGTTTTAGAATATGTCCAATATTCTTGGTAGTTTTTCATTCTTTTTTTTTTGCTTCTTATTTTGATTGTTTAGGGCTTAAAATAAAACTTGGTATACTCTTTATTATTTAGACATTACTTAATAAAATATTACTTACATGATTTATCTCATCTTCCAGATTTGGATTTATTTGAAAAAAAAATTTGCTCTAGTAAAAAGAGTTTTTGCAAGAGAAACATTTTGAGTTGGGTTATAATGTGATAAAAAGATAAATATCTGACAGTGTGTGTAGATTTTTTTTTGAAAATTTAAAAAGATAAAAAATCATTCTGTCTCTGGATGATAAGGACATCAAGAAAAGGAAGTTTCTCATCATTCTTTGTTTTTGTTGTAAATTTAATTATAGGATTATTATGTTTATATTGTGAAAAAATCATATAATTTATCTTTACCATGTTGGCTGATGATCAGTTAAAATTTTGGACAAACACAAGGTGCAAAAAATATGCAAAACAGATACCCCTTCCCTTTGTCCAATAATAAGAACCCTTGAATCTTCCACTTACATTTTAGCTAAGTATTTATTTGATATAATAAAATCTACAATTTCGTCTATTAAATTTTATATTAAAATACTCTTATACATTTGATTTCTCTATTAAAAAATTTAAAAATTAATACCACTGATATTCTAGTCAGCTTTGATGTTACTTACTTATTTACAAATATTCCATTTGGCAAAGTTCTAAATATCATTTTGAAACGTTGCAATTTACCAGACCATATTATTAAGTTAACTAAACATTACCTTTCAAATACTTATTTTATGTATAATGGACAACATTATAAGCAAACTTTTGGTACTCCAAAAAGCTCACCCATCTCATGGATAATAGCATATATATTTATGAAATATGTAGAAAATCCATGCTTTAGAGTCAGTATCTCTAAAACTTCTTGTTTGGCTCAGATATATAGATGATACATTTATCATCTGGCACCATGGTAAAAATAAATTATATGGTTTTTTCTTATATAAAAATAATGTAATTCTAAAATTAAATTTACAATGGAACAGAGACTGATGGCTAACTTACTTTTCTTAATGTGCTTGTGATCAAGAAATAGAATTTTTATTTTTTCAATATTCAGAAAAACTACACACACTGACAAATATCTACACTTTTCATCATGTCATCATCCAGCTTAAATCTTTTCTGTAACAAAAATTCTTTTTACTACAGCAATTTACTTTCAGATAAATCAAATCTGGAAGATGAAATAAATAATGCAAGCAATATCTTATTAGCCAATGGCTAAATAATAAAACAATAATTCAAGCCATAAACAATCAAAATAAGAAGCAAAAAGGAGAAATAATAACTATTAGAGTTTGTATTCTTCATATAAATGGAAATACAGAAAATATTGGTCACATTCTAAAATATTACAATATAAAGACGCATACATTTTATCAAAAAATTAGTAACATTTTATCCAAATCTAAATACTCAATTCCTCTTGAAGTCTAAGAAGTTTATAAAATTTTCATGTAGCATTTGTCAAACTTCTTGCGTAGGTATGAGTATTCAATGCATAAGTGCAAGAAGAGATGAACATGTTACAAAAAAGCTTTCATCAACATCAATATTATCTCTCCATGCTATAGATACAAGTCATAGTATTGATTTTTTAATATGAGAATACTATCCTGATATAACACTTTCCAACAATGTCAGGTCAGCAAAGCCAGTGAGATCTTTAAAAGGCCAGATTATATAAACAAACATGTTGATACATGCAAATAACAATCCATTTGAAAGAATTTTTAAAACACTCATTAATCTAAATAGTTTATATTTCTTATTTCTATACGTTCTCTATAGAATGTTCACTATTATTATACAACAATGTTTATAGGGCCTCTACAATTATTTTCATAATATTAATTATCCAATTGATTACCATTATGACCTGGAAAAATGTTAGTATATATATATTACAATTAATTATACATAGTTGTGATAACATTTCATTTATATCTGTAACCCATAAAAATCATATATATAAATGAGGTATGTTTCAGGATCATCCATGGATGATTTTTATTACAAACATAAATATACTGTGTTTTAGCTTGAACAACTGAATGATGAATATAATATTATAAAAATGGCTGTAAAGGCACTGTAATCATTGATTTATAACAATGTTAACGTTTCAGCAATAAAACAAAACAGGGATATAAAATTGAAAATAAAAGAAAAGTCAGAAACTATTCAAATAAATGTGTTTTAAATGGTTTTTTTTTTCCAAATATGAATATTTATAATAAAAACCATACAAGTATAAATTCGAAAAATATATCATTTATAACAATAATCCATGAAAATCTTCATATCAACATATATAATATTCAGGTTATTCTTTTTCTTACTTTATTTGAAAGGGGTTTGCTAGTTGTTTAACTAAAAGTTTATTTCATATTTTAATATTATTAAACGTTACAACATACTCAGCTACAGTTAACAAAATTAACACACAGAATAAACATTTCAATTAACCAATGTTCGAAACATTAAAGCAAACCAATTACAACATATATATAATTTACAAAAAAAATACATATGTCCATTGGATAATTGTATTTTATATAAATATAGAATACATCTTAGTGATTATTGTCCTAAAACTGAAATGCCCTGTTAAATTATATTAAAGGATGGCAAGAAATGATTACTTAAGATATTGTCTTGTGTGTTTTTTTTAATTAAGGAAAATACACATGCAATTACAGTATAAATCTTTTTGGTATACATTTGTTTAAGTTTGTTACACTTATTATAACAATCATTAAGAAATAATTTTACAAATTAGAAAATATACTAATTTGATACATTAGTTACAATTATTATGACAAATTAATTTCATGATCAGAGCGAGAAGCTCATGATTCAAACTTAGTCTGTAATTATTATGTAACTAGTTTTATATCATAACAACTGGCTCTTCATTTAGTGACTTAGTCAGTGATCATTATGCAGTCTGTATTTTAATTGGCAGCAATTCTTTGTTATTCTCCATCTGACTAGACCGTTTATTTTTTAACCTTGAATTAATATTTAATTAGCATGCCTGAGAATAGGCTCTTCATCCAGTGGACTAAGATGCCCCCAAGTGTCCCCAAAGAGCTTTTCTGGTGTTAGCAAGTAATCCCTAAACATATTCCTTCGAATAAATATTTTACTTTTCTGGTGTTAGCAAGTAATCCCTAAACATATTCCTTCGAATAAATATTTTACACATCACCCATGATTTCTTACTTTGTTTAAAAACAAAATAATTTCTAGTTAACCACACAGCATAAACCAGAAACAGTCCCATTCTAATCACAGCAAAAACACTACTCATTACAGCATCCTTTATTCTTAGAAATTTTATGTTAACTGGCAGAAATCCAGTTATAATATTTTGACTATAGCAGTATTTAAAAATGGGCAAACAGTAAAAGTATGTTCAATAATTTCATTTGTTATTTTACATAAGCTACATAGTGATTCTATTTTAGAGAAATTTCTATAATTTACCAAAAAATGATTCATTGGCAAGGCTTTCAAATTAAGTTTTATGATAAAATCAATATGTTTGGCTTCTAAGTAGCAAAATTTTAATTTCCTGATTAGTAATCTGGTAAATAAATCAAGCAACTTGCCAGTAAGTGTTAGTATTATTAATAATTGATGCCATAACTTTGAAGAATTTGTTGGCATATACTAGAAGCTCCATGGCCACTTACTTTGTATGGGTGGTGGTGGGTCAGTAGGCTCAATCTCATCCTGTAATGAGTCCATTGGCAATCTTGCATTCCTCACCCTAAGCATTGATAAAAACTTCTGAATAAAAAAAGGTGTTAAGATCATGCAACCTGAGCCCATTCAGGTCTTTTAGTCTCTGCATCTTGGCTAAACTGATGGTTACAGTTTTCCTCTTCCACAAGATGCCAGTACAGACCGAGTTTATTGCATTCAGAAAGAACCTGGCTAGTTTAAGAAGTGGCATGAAGTAATTAATTTGTGGAAGCACCAACATGTTGATCAGTGCTGCCTTACCCGGAAGTGATAAGTAGATCCCCAAGAGAGTACTTGCAACCTTTTTGTTTTTTCTAGAATGCTGTTTTGCAGTGCTCTTCTCATAAACAACCTGGACAGCACCATAGGGAATCCAAGAAAGTTTTGAGGTTTCCCTGAGAGTTTTGAGGTTTCCCCAAGAAGTTTGAAGGAATTGTTGTCACTCAATAAATCTTCCAGGTAGCAGATTTCTCAGAGTTTTTTCTTAGCCCATATCTCCCAGTGTATTCATCCAGAAGTTTATGCAAGAGGTGGAAGATTGTAATGTTATCAACATATGATATGTGATGAACTTCCTCCCCCAGCACCAGAACAAACACCCCAGGAAGAGGTTTCTCAATAGCTGTTAATAAGGGGTTTACATAGGCTATGAAACACAAGAGGCTAATAGGCAATTCCTGGAGTAAACACTGGGGCCAAAGAGTCATCAAATGATGTATATATTGATCTACTTAGCAGCAGATTTGCTATAATTCTGATGTAAACTTTGTGTATCCTGTAGTGCTCCAAAATTTAGAATAATTTTGCAGACACCATGGAGTCAAATGCTGCCACAAAGTCCACCTGACCACAATAGGTCTTGATGTTTTTTGATCCTTATATAGTCTATTAATAAGGTGAATCTCCTTACTGCCTCAATGATGGATGATCCTTTGCAGACAAATTGGTACAAGGGAATTTTATTGAGCAGCCACTGTTGGATCTTATTCTTAACAAGTGATTGAATGATTTTCATTAGTAATGGTGTTACTGATATGGGTCTTAAATTAGTTAATGAAGATGGATTCAATAGCTTTTTGAGAAAAGATACAAGTACAATGGGGTACAGGTCAGGGATGATCTGAAATTCCCCAGCCAGCACACCAATGGCTTGATGGATTATTTTAACTGTGAAATTACTCAGGTGCAACAAGACAAATTGTAGTATCCCATGAAGGCCCTGATGTATGTGTTCCAGATAAGATCTCAGCCGAATGAAAATTTATTGCTCAGTAATGCCATGATCCTGCGATGCTGGGTCAACTTGCCAAACCTTTCCAATCTCATAACTGGAATTATGCAGCTTCTCCCTAAAGTGATTATCTATTTTCTCCAACACAGTGCTTCCTATGTAGTTACAATTATCTACGGACAGCATTGAAGGCACAGGTCTTCTCCATACACCAATGCCCCACCCCAGGTTATGGATAAATAGATCTTGACTCTCTTTACTGCAATATAATTTGCAAGCACCTTCTGTTTATCTCTGTACCATTTTTGAAGGCTAAGGATCTCTTCCACCTTGACCTCCATAGTTGTTAGCTCACTGACTCCACTATAGTATCCAGCTCCTTTAGCAGTCTTGTGGGCTCTTGGTTCTCCTAGTGAAGGTGTTGATCAGAGAATCTAAGATTCCCACAAATGCTGACAATGACTGCAATTGATCCAAGGAAATGAGCTGGATCTTGTGGAAAAGGATATATGCCTCAGAGAATATCCATTCAGGTGTATTTTCTTCATTTAACATTCTGATTGTTTTCATGTTGATCAAGGGAGTCAGGGATATAGTGTCTACATTTAGGGAAATTATCATGGCTAAATGATCACAGCAAGTTACCAATTACAGTTCAGCTTCTAAATCATGATAAATTTCACTACTGTAATAGAGTAGATCAATTAAAGTTCTGTGCTGTCATGTATAGAAGGAGAAAGCATTTTATGGGAAACATCCTTCACAACACAACAGCACCCTATTAATCATATGCAGATATCTCCAATTAAATTGATGATAGCTCATGTTAAAGTCCCCAAATAATATTATTGGTGACATTGATAATACCAAGACTGAGTTAATCCTATTAATTGTGTATTCAACCAATCTGGGGCCCCTTTGAAGGTATGTATATATAAGGATCACTGATACATTTGTAATTGTAATTTCAATAATTAATAGATCTTGACTAAGATATAAAGTTATGCATCTGTCTAATTTAGAGTTCTTCTTAATAATTACTATTATGCCAGATGAGGCTGCATTTGACAGATGATATATCAGAAGCCCAGATTGGCTAAGAGTTTGGTCAAATCTTGCATTGTACTGCCAGTGAAGTTTTGTTTCACTCAGGCATACTATATCCAGATCACTGTTGTCTATCCATCTCTTGAGGATGTAAACTATTTCCATAGAATTTAGCCCTCTTACATTTACTCCGCCAATTTTGATAAGCATTTAACTGATGTTGCTATATTGGGAAATGAAGTTGTGGTGCTTCTGCAATATATTTAATATGACCATCTTATAGCTATCCCAAATCCAACAGAGTAATGTTGGACCCTTTCCCAGACACATTATCTGGTGGGATGTTTCCATTCAATTGTTTGCTGTTGTTGATTTGGGCCAAGACTCACCCTTCCTGGTTCTTTGCACATCTGCTCTGAGACCTTTTCAGAACTAATATCTGTACCTTCTGAATCTTCACAAGTTTGCTTCATAACCACCTCACTATGTTCTTTCATTTTCTTTATTTTTGTATTCTTTGCTCTTCCCTTGATTGGTTTTAATCTTCTGGGCCTCATTGTTTTATTGCTATCACAGTCATCTTAAGAAACAGTTTCTGAAGTCAGAGTTGAGTTATCCTTTAGTTGTAACTTGAAGAGTTATGTGATTTCCTCTTATTAGCCATTATGATCAATGTCTTCCTCTCAGTGACCAAATAAGAATCTTCTAAACCAGTTCCACCAATTATGGGATGCTTGTCACTCACATCAAATGCATTAAATTCTGCTTCCTCACTTGACACCTGAATAGTAGGTGCTGTCACAATTTCAACCTCCATATCAATTAAACTTACTTCTTCATGTTTTGCATACTTGCAGAGGCTACTTGTTGTTGATCCATGATTCCTTTACTCATATTAGCAGAATCTTGAGTTGATTTGGTATTTTTGGAATTTGCCCTGCATCTGTGAAATCTGCTGTTCCTAATACCACAACTTTGACAAATTTTTAGTTGGGCACAATTTCACAAAATGTGACCTGCCCCACAGATGAAACATTGTGGCTGCACATCACATATAAACAGGAACATGGGGCAATTTATTTCCTCTAATACTGATGGATAATCATTGAGCGATGCTCCTTCTAATTTTATAGAGAATTCCCAGACCAAACCTTCTTTCGGAAAGGTATTTAAATGCTGTGATAACACCATAGTTTTGTAATAGTTTTTGAAGGTCCATACCATTAAAATTTCTATAACAATTTCTGCTAACTCCATATGCAACTTTGTGCCTTGACATGTCTATTTTTATCAGGAATCTATTATGCAGCACATTCTGATTCCATCTGAATATTTCCTTCTGCAAAACATTCATGAATTCTATGACAAAATACTTTCCATTGGGATAGTGGAAAATTTTCTTAATTGAGACATCCAGATTTTGACTTTTAATTAGTAAAAAAAATTCATTAGTGGGAAATTTAAATAGATTACAATATTCATTTGTTGTTGTCAATATCAATGTAGAATTGCTGTCATAATTTCTGAAGAAATTGAATAATAAGGGAGATATCCTGTCATTGAACTCATTGCTAATTTTCTCATAAAGTTCTAAGTTCACTTTGGTGCTAATAACTGTTACATTTGTTGCCAAACAGTTTATTTCATCTTCCCTATCATCAATTAGTTCCAATCTACTCATGTGATCTGTAATCTGATCAGCATCTACATTTCTTCTTCTATTTTCTCTTTGACTTTGTGCATTTAAAGTATTTTGATTTCTATTATTATTATTAATTTTTTGCCTTTGAGCATAAGAAACATTATGTTCTAATGCATTCCTATTTAATTTCTCTTTGTTTGTAATATTAGTGGTTTGATTATGACTAGGAAAATGCATTTCAGTTTGTAAATTATTATTATTACTCATTTGACTTTGCTTTTTTGAAACATCTTTACAATATGAATTTTTTTAAATTTTTTGATTTTTCACTGGTGTATTTTTTGCAATGCCACTATCTTGTGTTGTATATTTATTATCTGTTTTTAGCAGATAATTTAAATACATAGATATTAATAAAAGTTATATTTTCACTTTTTTATATTTGTACAAACAAAGGCACGAACTGTGTATTACAAATAAATATATACTTTTCATAGAAATTGTTATTATGGAAAGAATCATCCATAAAGTTTAATTCTTATTGGGTTATAGTGGTCCTGAGATATGCACAATATTTTTTTTTAGAATATTTAAAAAAAAATATTTTAGTGTCCCATTATGTAATCTAAGCATGTTCATTCTTTTTCAGATTCTGTCCATAAGCTAACTGTCATGATTCTATTAACAACAACAAAAATGTAGACCAATGTATTATTCTCTAAAATATTTTGTGGATATGAAAAATAAATATTGTTTTGTTTCACATTATATTTGATATATGCAATTTTTGAAATATACTATATATGTGTGCACATATTTTTATATTAATATAAATTAAACAAATATTGATTCAATGACAATATTATAATAATTTTTAATCTCAGAGATTATAAACTAGACAAAAGTTATCCTATGGGTATTCCTATGATGGATCAAATATGTAACATTGTTTTATGGAAATAATAAGGCTTAGGTCTAAGGATTAGTATTCATAAAAATAAAAATATTTCCACCAAGGAAGGTGCACAATGACTTTGGATGCAATCAGGAGAAAGCATTACTGATTTAGTTGTTTATACAAACATTAACATTTGAAATACAGGCATTTTTATACCTGGAACTTACTTGTAAATACAAAGGATTTGAACTCAAACTTTCAAGCAAACTTGATCTGGAATAGTTGAAGGTTTCTTGGAAGTCTGAGTTCAAATCCTTTATATTTTCAATTAAGTTCCAGGTATAAGAATGCCTGTATTTCAAATCTTACACATTAAGTCTACATTCTGCCCATCTCTTTTCTATGTATTTAAATGGATATTGTCCTATACATGAGGGGTCAGAGTGTCTTGAAGTCAACATGGACATAACAACAATATTGGCATCAGCAAGGGATTTGGGTATTCTATCATCAGATTTTCAATGGTATGGATGACAGAAGAGTTAGAGGTTGAAGTATATTGAAGCCTGTCCATTCAAGTATAATGATTTGCTATCTTAATATAAACTGAGCACTGATTATATATGTGTGTGTAGAAGATGATAATCTGGATCAACTGATGAGTGCTGGTTCAGCATGAAATACGTATATTGGTGAATATTTATTTTTTCTACATGTGTTTGGTCATGTGTATCAGTAGTATGAGATAGTGGATAGTTGAAGGTTGCTTGAAAGTCTGAGTTCAAACCCTTATATTTATACGAACATTCTAAATAATCTAAATTGCATTATAAGTAAACCACAAAATAAAATCATTTAGTTTTTAGATTTACAAATGTTTACATCCAAGGGCCATTTAAATTATGAGATGTTCACCAAACTCATTCAAGAAGAAAGATGCATTCATTCTAAATAAAATATAAAAGACATACATAGGATGAACAGTTTCAAATCTTCTCTATATAATAATGACAAACTATGTAGTTACAAAAATCATTAAAAAAAATACACATTTGTTTGCACAAGAATTTCTACATATGTGATGTAATAAAATGCAACACACTTTAAACAAATGTAGTAAATATTATAAAAGCTAACAGTTAATAGAAAAAGTAAAAAAATAGATAACACCGCCTTTTGTTAATGACAACCAAATTAAATTCATTAAAAAAATAACAATACTTCATTTTATGTTCTATCAAAAAGAGTATAAAAAAATAATCAACAATTCTTACTGATATATATGGGAGTTAAAAATAGCACTTGTAGTTTTAGTAAATAAAATTAAATTGATTTAGTAAAATACCATAATAAACTATTTATTATCAATTATACAAGTTATAGTGAATCTATGACACAGAAAGACCAAAGCACTGATTTTAGTTATCAATATATTATTTGTAAAGCACAATGTAATTAATTATATAATAAAAACCAATCCACCCCCTAAAAAAAACCAAATTTAATATTTACTCAAGGAAAAGTATTAAGCATACTGAGTAAAATACAAACTTAATATGGACATAATTATTCAACAATAGAGAGATATTTTGCATGTGTATGTAAAAATTTATGCACCTGAGAAATAAATCAAACATAAATATTTTTATTTTAGGTTAGTTTTGTCAACTGTCAGTAAATGAGTAAAATTATAAATTTTAAAACACAAAAAAACTACATTTACAAAAATGAACATTGATTTTAAGTTAATTGTTTTTATACCAATTAAGAATGATCCATGTATGGTTGTCAAAAAATAATGGATTTATCCAACACCCTATACAAATTATCAGTCGTAATTGAATTTTATTCTCATTCATTAAGAGGTTCTATGTACAAAATAAGAATTGAAAACATTTTCAAATATAATGTGAGTTGTTACAAAATATTTTGAAAATTCTAGAACTTTCCATAAGATAGAATTTACCCAGTTATTGCAGGAAATTCTGGAGTTCAGCATGCAACCATGTTCATTGGCTCAGTCATACTTAAATATTAAATCAATTTGTCAATTTATTAGAAGAAATAAAACTCTTTTTGCATGAAAAAGCTAATGTTTATAATAAATTATCAAGCATAAAATGACTAAATAACTTAATATTTTTTATGTGATGTCAATGAACTAAATAAAAAACCAGGGAAATGATTAACCTTTCCTATAATTGTACTGTTACTTCTTTTATGCTCCACTGCCCACAACTCAGAGGAGGCTTTAAATGGTACTCCTAGGGGTATTTTTAATGTTATAATATTGATTTTGGACTCATTCTTATGGAAAAATAAAGACCTAACATAGTTGCAAAAACTATCCAGACATGTCAGAAATTTCAATTTTAGAAACTTCAATCAATCCCAAAGGTCCTACTTTTTGTCAAAAGTTGGTAGTTTCTCATTCTCCCCATATGAGCAACTTTTACTTAGTTTCTTTTGTTGTTTGATTTCAATAACAAAAATTTCCAGTAATATTTTTTATTTGTTGATTTCTTGCACAAAATATCACCATAATATTTATTATTTCAGAAGAATAATGTAATTAGATTTGGGTTCTACTTACTTTTACAAGATGCCTTTCCTAGACAAAAAAATGAATGAAATAAAATAAGTTTTTCCAAAGAGATTTAATTAAATTAAACATTTAGAATTTACACTACAGAATATTTTATATCCACAAGAAATCAATCATAAAATTTTTTGAATTAACTTCCTTCATGTGGTTAGATATTGATAATTTAGAAGTAGAATTAGCAGAATTCCAAACAGTTTTATGTGGAAAAAAATTTTTTTTAATGTAACTGCAGAAACAAATTCCTGAAAATATTATTGGCAATCAAAATAAAAGAATAGATGAAAAAATGGCAAGTATTATTATATTGAAGAAAATGATTCTTTTTTCAGAAGTAGTAATAGAATGAAAAAACTCTCAAATGCTCTTTTAATAATGTTTGGTTTAACATAGCCTGTGAGAAATTATTTTTGTGAATGAATTTTATAAAATCTGTTGAAAAAATAGACTTACCAAGAATTTACTGTTGCATGTGTAAAACTAATAAATTCTACAAATCAAATATACAAGAATTACCTGAATATAAGTACTAATAAATTTCATATTAAATATACATAATGCAAAATTTGTTATTGTTATTATTTTTTTCATTCATGTTTACTTTTTTTTTATTCATTATAAATTTGTAGATAATAAATGTGTTTTTAATGTGAATAAAGTCACACTAATTTACATCTTTAACTTTTTAATTACTCATACAATAACTGACCAATGGTTCAGTTGTATTTATATTATTGGACTATTTACATCATGTAATATAAGTGTTGAGTGTCTAGAAAAATTTAACTTTATTTAAATTTTCCCAATACATTCAACTGTTAGTAAGAGTACAGAGATGCATATAGCAGCAACCTGTGTGTAATGTATTTAGAATATTTAAATAGGGTTACTTTTTTTGTAAAGACAGTCAATACTTATATTAGATGATGAAAACAATCCAATATACAAGTACAACTAAAATACCATCATCATAAATCTTCAGGAAGTCTCCTAGTTCAGTTTAAAAAAAAATAAATCAATTTTTACCTGCACATCATTAAGAATTACTATTCCTGGACTATACTTTCAATTCATTATTAATCATTAACAGAACAAATAGTATTTAAAACAAACAAAAACTATATATATATAAAATAAAATAATGAGCTTGCTAATAACTCTAACCAAGATTTAACAATAAATGCCACAAAAGAAAGAATTTAAAATTATTACCTAGAAAGATCCCCATCCTAAAATGGTTTCAAGCTATCCTCAGTGAGGTGCTAGGACATTTCAGACACTAGTTCAAAATACCAACTCAAAACCATCCCTTATCTTAACTAGTAAGTAGAAAATCTGAAATTTTCAGACAGCTATATGTCTTCAAATTCAGCTATCTAACTTAAATAGCTATGTGGGTCTGAAAACTTTTCAACCAAACCACATATTAATAGACTTAGCAATATAACATTGCTTAAGACTTAAAAAGCAAAACTATAATAGTAAATAAAATCAAGTTGTATATTACGTGACTTAAATTGACCTTACTTGTATTTTTTAAAATAAAAATAATGAGTGTGCTAACAGCTCTAATCAACCTTTATAAATAAATGTGACAAGAGAAAGCGCTTAAAATCTCTATCTAAAACATCCTCATCCTCAAATCAGTTTCAAGATATTGGCTACCCTCAGTGATGCACTAAGATATTTCAGACACTAGATCCAAAATACCAACTCAAAGCCAGCACTTATTTAATACTTAACTATTAAATAGAAAATCTAAAAATTCCAGATATCTGTGTCTTCAAATCTAGGTATCTAACTTAAATAGCTATATGGGTCTGAAAACTCTTCTACCACTCCACATATTAATAGCCTTAGCAATATAACATTGCTTAAGACTTAAAGGCAAAACTTGATTTTATTTACTATTATGTTTTGCAAGCTATGAGCAAGTTACAAAATTTATAACTTGTTTTGTTTATCAAAGGTACTCTTGAAGGTTTTTGCAATGATATAGATTGCAGAGGCTTTTACTATATGGTGAAACTGAACTGAATTCAGACCCATATAGCTATCTAGTTTGTTTGACTGGATTTGAAGATATTTACATATCTGAAAAATTCATGCTTTCAGGCTGATAAAAATGTGTTTCATAAATGCTGATTGCAGAGTTGGTGTTTAGATCCAGATTCTAGTCTTCCTACCCTTTACTGACATGAGCCAACTAGCTCAAAACCATGGTTTAAAGGTTGGAGACAATTTGAAAGAAATATTGAATTCTATCTCTCTCAGCGTTTATGTAAACAAAGCTTGATAGTGGACTATTGGTACAGCTCCATCTAGTGATCATAAAATGCAAGCTATGAGCAAGTTACAAAATTTATAACTTGTTTTGTTTATCATAAATATACCCTTGAAGATTTTTGCAATGATATAGATTGCAGAGGCTTTTACTATATGGTGAAACTGAACTGAATTCAGACTCATATAGCTATCTAGTTTATTTGACTGGGTTTGAAGATATTTACATATCTGAAAAATTCAGCTTTCAGGCTGATAGAAACGTGTTTCATAAATGCTGATTGCAGAGTTGGTGTTAAGATCTAGTTTCTAGTCTTCCTACCCTTTATTGACATGAGCCAACTAGCTCAAAAACATGGTTTAAAGATTGAAGACAATTTAAAAGAGATATTGAATTCTATCTCTCTCAGCGTTTATGTAAACAAAGCTTGATAGTGGGATATTGGTAAAGCTCCATCTAGTGATCATAAAATGCAAGCTATGAGCAAGTTATGAAATTTATACTTGTTTTGTTTATCATATATATATATATAGGCACCCATCTTACATATTATTTTCTATAACTATATGCTACCAAACCAATGATTAATAAATAACATGTTGTGATTATACAATATATCAAACTTAATTTAGTTTGTATTTTATTGTATATGCAACCGTTTTTTTTTATTTGTGAATAATCATGCAGAATAAGACAAAATACAATGCTAAAAATTTATTTTAACAATTTTGTAGACATATCAAAATATGAGTATGCATAAGGAAATATACAAAAAGTATTACTATTAATGAAATTTTCTATACTGTGCTGACTAGCAATTTTTTCCAAATATTAAAGTATAAAACAAAATTAATAATCACAAAAATTGATGAAACTGCTAATCTATTAAAAAAATTCTGGATTTATGATATTCTTATCTGAAAATTTTTATTGCACAAAATATATTGTTTTATGTAAATATTTTCGCAACAATATGATTGAGAAAAAAAAATTCCAAAGATATATTGAAATAGTGAATTTGAATACCTTTGAATTTCTTTATTCTTCACGAATAATTTTGAATGATTAAAATATGATATAAAAGTTTGCAGATGAGTTAAATGTTTTAAACATTTATCCTTATGTCAGAATTCAGTGGATGCTTTTTAACAATAAAAAGTACAAAAACAAATATTTGTCATGTCTGATGTTACATTTTGTAAACTGATATTAATATAAACATGTTAAATTAGTATCAAATATTGCAAGATTTTTTTGGATTGATAATCTTTTTAGACGTTTTCATTGAGTTTATGAATAAAGTCAAAAACATCCAACTTAATGCATAAAACAGAACAGCACCTTCCTATAACATAAAATAAATTATCAAATGGTTCTAGAATTTTGAAGTTTACAAGATCTTTGAGTACCAAAAGTTCAGAATTGAAATTGAACAGATTAAACTTCAGAGTATGACACTCCACCACTGAACTCAACCACAAAATGCTCATGACAAAATTATATGGCTTTTTTTTAAAAGAATGTTTTCAAATGGTATTATACACATATTATTTTCACAGATAATTGATAGGCATAAAAAGCACTTTGTAACACGTAAATTAATATGGATACATAATATTAACAACAAATTAAAATGAATGGAAAGAAAATCAAAGGTCATATATTTGGGGAAAAAAAATATTAAAATGCATGTTGTCATGGTATCAGAAGGAAAATATTCTACTAGTAAAATTATAATTTGCGCTATGATAGTAGTGTATGGTATGTTCTCTAGAACAAAATACAGGAAAGCAAGAACATGAGTGAAGCATTCATATTTCATGCAGGTTTTTTTTTAGATATGTGTCACTGAATATTTACACAAAACTTAAGAGAAAGATAAAATATCATAAGCAGTCAAATAGTGTTTTGTAGCTGCAGAATCAATTAAAAAGGTTGAATTATAAGTTTGAATCATTAAGAAACAATTATTTTCAAATAAATAGTGAGTGGCCTATAGGATTATCAATTATTGCAATTGATACCTGCCCTGAATTAGCAGCAATAAAAGAATAACTGCCCTTACACTTGGCATTATAATATATTTTACAGATGGATATTTGTGATGTCAGTCTGAGGCAGTTAATAGAAAACTATCGACTTAATAAAATCTTCAGTTAGATCTAGTTTGAGGGCAGAGTGAACTGCATTATTTGAGTTTTTTGTGAAGATCAAAAAGTAAAATGTTTTATCACTTGCTAAATGTAATTATTTGTTTTGCCAAACTGTAATTTGAAAGCTCTAAAATTACTATCATGTGTGATATAATACAATTGTAGAAGCAATTGTTGTGTAGTATCATAGTTTTTTCAGCTACATATAAGATGTATACTTAGGTTCTGATAATGTTTATGTGAAATCAGAATAAATCAAGAATAATTTTCTTTTAAGCCAATAAACATCTCATGATCACCATTTCTTATGCTTGCTCTTAACTGAGTGGCAATACGTATAGAGAATTTTGCCTGTTTTAATAATTCTCTTTGTTAAAAAAATTATTTATTGACTCACTATTTATAAAAAAAAAATTGGTTCATCATTATTATTAAATAGAAAGATTTGAATTTAGGATTTTCAATATACATTTATCTTTCCACTCCATCTCAAACAACCAATACACAGAATCACATAATGTGAAAACAATAAATGATCCATATATATATATTGACTAGTTTAGCTTTATGCTTGTAATTTATATATATATATATATTGTAACCTCCCTTCTCTTGCTCCATAATAATAACAACAACATGCCAAGAGTATGTTAACTATTCCGGATTTTCGTTACTTATTTATTTCCGGTCAATAACAATTAACATTAATAATAATTCCGGGTTCTTCAGCTCAGTCTATTAAACATATTATTATTATGATTTAAATAAAACAATTGCTAGCTCAGAATTTTATAAGATCTAGTCGTGTCTATGAAATAAATCAACACAAATATCTTTTATTATTCCATGAGACCTGGAGCAATGACAAAGGAACAAGACAAAGTATCATATCTTAATATTTTTTAAAATAAAATCTAGCTCACATAAAATAAATTAATTAAATAAAATAGAATTAAATTGATCTAATCATATCAAATCAAATAGATAAATCAATAAGTAAATAAATAATTAAATCTCAGGTTTATGAATTGTAATTAAAACTGATTTTATATTGCCATAGTAAACTATGATAAGGGAATTTTATGTCATAATTCACTACGTAAAGAATAACTAATTAATAATAACAATGACAATAATAGAGTAATACAATCCTCTTTTCTTTCTAGATGTATTAAATATTTTCGTGGTAATATTTATCAATCCAATAATCAAAAGTTATGTGGTAACGTTCGCATATATTTTACTTAAATACTGTGGCAATCAAGTTATGACCATATCTGTTCTAATTATACTTCTTTCATTTCATTACGTAAATAAAATAAAATAAATTATTAAAATTTCTAATGTTTATTTATTTTGTGCCAAATCTTAAATATGTTTAATTATAAACGTGCGTTGTGATTTCATGCATTTTCATGTGTAGGAAAAACAACAACCAAGACACAAAGCTGACTAATAAAATTTTATAACATTTTATTAACATTATAACAAGTAACAATTTGTACATTATTTACAGCGGATATCCCTATCTACTTATTACAAACTCTTTTATTTCTACCCGTTGATGTCTTAACATTATTATTATCTAATTTTTTATTTTACCCTTTTACCATTAATAATTAAAAAAAATTATATTTCACAATATTATTATCTTCAGATACATGTTTTGGGCTTAGTTTAATACACAAAATTCTATCTATTAAAATTTTCTATTGACATTTATATCCTTATAATTTCAGGTTTATATTTCTATATAATCTTTACTTTTATGTAAAACCATACAAAAATTACAAAATTCTAATTATATTCTTGTTAGTATGGAATCCTACAGAATTTAATCCTTATGACAATTTGATGTTCAGTTTTATCATCGATCATATAATAATTATCAGTCGAATTATTGATCCTATTCCTAGTTTTATATAGCAATTAACGTCATCCACACATCAGGTACAAATACACATTTTTTTATTATACATTTTAAATCATTTCGCCACACAAAACGTGCAATCTCTCCTCTTAAAATATCACGTACAATATTTTAAAATCTTATTCTTGCTTTAAAACTTAATTCTAAAGTTTTTTTTTTTTTCTTTATAAATTACATCATATGATTCTCCATCTTTTATAATACTGATACTTTCACTTTGGACTTATACAATTCTACTTTACTCTAGTAAACAACTATTCTTACATAACTAATATCTAGCTTCCTTTCTATCTTATGTATCATTTCTATAAAATTATCTCCCTGACGATGTATTTCCATGAAATCAAGATAGCGAAGATATAGATGTATTGGATCAAAATAAACAAGATATTATCCTTTATAAAACTTCAACAATCATGGCACAGTGAATTTAAGGACGCCATAGAGGAGTGACTTTTATCTGTCTATCTGCCTCTAATATTGGAAGGATGCTAAAGCTATTTCTTCAGCTTCATCACATCAGAAAGTTTCAAAGATATGTAAAGACACTGTCCAGAATATATGTGCTCAGTTGTAGGGCAAAGTTATCTATACTGAGGTCACACAAATTATTATGATCCCCATATTTCATTCCTTATATTTCAATAAAACATCCTCTTGGTTTCCTTTGATATCAGTACTCCCAAGTCACTATCTGACTGATTTCTTCAGATTCCTCTACATTACATCGACAAATTCTTTGTCTATCTTGCTAATAATAATAAAATTCATTTTTAATATAACTATACAGCTATTCTTAAGAAAATTCTTTACTATACTTCTCGTACATTTCTATCTCTGTTGTTCTAAACTATTTGGATATTTTCAATATAAAATTCAAAAGAATCACATAATTAATATGTTACTTATTATTAATTATTTTAGATTATTTATTGCATGCACATTTTTAAAATTTTACTACTCTCTCAAATATATGTTTGATGTTGGATAAATGTGTATTTATAACTTTTAACATCGTTCATACCTCATTCATTAATAGATGACCTATAAAAAAAAATTACATTACATATTACCAATAATATTAAAATTACCAACGATCTCTATCCTCTGGATCGTATTTGTAAACTTCTCCATTCCAGGACTTCTAGTAGGTGTTTAACATTTTCCATACACACATTTTATTTATTATTAATATTTCTCTCATTCCATTAGCTCATATTTTAATTATAACTATTATAAAATTTATGTTTATATGTTTCCCTAAGCTAATTCAAATTTTATACTTTAAATACAATAAAAAAAAATATTAAAATTATATTTACGATACATCTTTGTTGGATTCGCTTGGAAAATCGTTCCTTGCAAAGCTAAATAAAAAATATACTTTATTTTCTTTAGTCACTTAATGTTCTATTGAAAATTTTAATTATGTTTATTAATTCTTCTTAGACGATGATCCTTAGTTTTCTTCATATTTTTCCCACTTATTCTTGATATCTCCTTTATATAGTCTGCTAATTTTTTCTTCTTTTCCCCCGCGCGCTTGGTTTTCCCTCGATGCATCTTGTACTTTATTTTAGAAAATTCAATAAATTTTTCTTTATTTCCATGGATCCATTTCCTCCTTTAGTGATTAATTTTATATCTGTTTAAACAATATTTCTTCCATTTTAATATCTTTTTCCTTTTTTCTATGATAAGATGAAATCCAGGTTCCTCTTAGTAAATTCATATAGCACTTTATACAGGACTATGGCTTTTCTCCTACTTTTTACTTTTAGAAATTATATTTTTAAATAATGTTTTCCTTTAATATAGCATATTTTCTTCCTCATTCACTTTATATTTACTTGAACATATACTATGATTTTTCTCATAGAGAAATATGACTTAGTTTTAAGTATTTATAAAACAAATGTTCGTCATAAGATTCTCTCAATAGTAAATATTTTCTTTCTTATATTTTCACACAGCGTCTTCTTTGTATTACTTTTCTTTTTTTTTTTTTAGCGTTATAGGATTTAGTTTCTGGTTGAGCACGAATAACATAAAACTTATACAATTTTCACTCATTTTTCTTTCAATAATTATTTCAATTATTATTTTTGGTATTTCCATCTTTACTGTAGTATGAATGGTCAAATTTGAATAAATCCACTGGTAAGATCACGTAGAAATTAGCAAATCATCTTTCTGGATACAAGATTATATTATCTGTTAAAGACTAACTTTAAAATAATTATTAATTTATAAATTTAAACTACTTTTTCAGCTTTGATGTTACAAGCAATTCAAAAAGGTTACCGTCCTCTTCAACTTTCACATTTCATCTCCCGCTTCTGTCTATCTTAGATTTTTTTTTCTTGCCAATTTAAATCCGTTGATTGGTCAATATTTGTTTTTAGCGCGAACAATATTAGTCATTCTATTTTGGGATAATAAATTGTACTTTTAAATAAATATTTATGACGTAATGTCTGGAATATTATTTTAACTTAATATTATTAAATTAAATCATAGTTTGATAAACTTATTTTTTTATCTTTAAAATAATTATTAAGACAATATATAACATTTTTAACTTTTAATTTTAATGATGGATGGCAATTATATCTAGTTTTAAATTCACAAACTTTATTATTATCTACCAAGTGTGTGTGTGCGTGAAGGCATTTAATATACGATCACGTGTCTATCAACTTTATAAAATAATTTCTTTTTTATTTATGTCTCGGTTTAAATCACCAAAACTAACGTACTTTATAAAATTTTGGAAAATAAATTGAAACTTATAGAACCAAATATAACTCTCACCATCCTAAAGTTTATTAATAAAAAATATATCCTATTAATTTTGACTAACTATAAAATTATATTTCATTTATTTAATCTATTAATTCTTAGACTATTATTTTAAATTTATTACAATAATTTTAGCTATCTATAGCTGTGTTATTTTGTATGGCCAGCTTTCACAACCATAAGCAATGATATTAAAACTTTATTTAACTTTTTACTTTTAAAATACTTTATTACACTATGATCTGTTAGGTATTTTAGCTTAAAATTGTATTACAAAACTATTATTACTTTTATATCACCTAAATATAACTTAAAATTTAAAATTTTTTTCACATTTGACCTTTCTACCTACCTATGACCTACAGACAAGGGCACAATATATATATATATATATATATCATGCAGAACCAACACTCATGAGTTGGGACAGATCACATTTCCCACACATATATGCAATCAGTACGTGGATTATATTAAGATAGAAATTTCTTAAACTTGAACAGGATTCAATTTTTCTCATCCTTTTGACAATTCAACCAGTCATTTCATTGAAAAGCCAATGATGGAATAGTAATAGCCCTTGGTATATTTGATATTGTAATCATACCTATGTAGACATTACATCAAATTAACCCTTCATATTATTGGGCCAATACATTTCCATTTATATCAATAGCAGAGGGATGGGCTGAACTTATACTATAAAGTAACCTATTTCCAAAGCAATATATATATATATATATATATATTGTAACGAGCACAGACATTCGTTACATTGTTAAACATGAAAGTAAATTAAAAAGGTCGCATTTAAAAATTTTCTTTAAGAATTAAAAATTGAAATTAAATATCATCTTAAACTCTTATATATTAAATCGCACAGATAATGAAAAATTATTAAAATAAAACTTTATTAAAAAAAAAGTATTTTAAAAGTAAATTTTAAAAAGAGTTGGAAATAAAATTATATCTTTAAATTTATCTTTAAATATATCTTTGATTTGGAAAACAGGTATTAATTAATTCCTGTAATCTATAAATGGAAATGATTGTTTATTAATTATCTAAAAGCTGTTTAATTAAAAAGTCAGATGAAAAGTTAGATAAGAGAAGAAAGAGATTTTAGCTTGACCAATGGAAGCAAATAAAGGCCCGGACCATAACGAAAAAACAGAACAGTGACGTTTTTGTTCGTGGAATCCATAGGAGGACTATAAAAAGAAAAAATATTGAGTTCCAGTCAGTTTTCCAACTTGATTTTGGTGAGTCTAGTGACAAGACGCACTTGTCGTCCTCACTCACTTATTTTAAAAATGCAAAGACTGTGATACCAGAACAGAACCAGCTAATGCTACCTCCAAAATATCAGACCGGTCTTCCAGGAAAGTCTCCATGGGAATTGCCAACGGGAACATGGACTCTTCTACCGTAAGCAATAGAACTGAACGATTGTTAAAATCATAATATTAATTAAGAACTTTAAAGATTGATAAGTTAATTTAAATTTTATAAAAAGAACTTTTCTCTGACTTATGTGTCAACTCAATTGATAATGTGTAATATTATATATGTTTGCGTTTGATAAAAAAAAAAAATCATTTCCATTTATTATTTATTTGTATTAATATTTATTGTTTAAATTTTAAATGAGGAAATTTAAGGTTGGGTATAGACGTTGCATAGATTCGTTAGCGGTTGATTATGTTGTGGTTTTCACAGTCGATTAGAATATATAAGTCAACGATATCACTGCGGTGTCTTATGATGAACACCAAAGGGTCTCCTGTATTCCCTCAGCAATTGCGGAGGGAAATTTATACGTAACCCAATAGTATTCACCATAAGATACTTGCATTGTCACCAACAACTTAAAAGACATCCGAATAAATACATTTTAGATACTCACCGTAAGGTATCATTATTTATCGAATGTCTATATATTTTGATCAAATATGAAAACCCAAAACATACTTAACCGATAACCAATCCATGCAAGCGTCCATAAACAACTTAAATTTAATGCATTTTTATTTAGGGTCAAGCATGAATAGACTACATAGATTTGCATTTTGAAAATAAAATATTCTATCCCTATTTAACCTTAGGCTAAAATTCACAGTCAAACTGGCAACAATTCATCTGATATATCGATGTATTCAATGTAATACGGAATACGACAGCACCAAAAAGATTAAGAGAAGGCATTGACCCTCATCAGATAGGAATATGACATCTATCAGACAAGAAGAGCAATAAAACAAAAACTCCATAGAAAGGAACTGCGGCTATCCGACTTATAATTCCTTCCATAGGCAAACGGAATGCCCGTAGCGAATCAATATTACATCTACTAATCACACCAATATATCCAATCCATTGACCCAATTTAACCACGAAACAAATAACCTAAGATTACCCTCCCCTAATATAACTTTACAAATCTATACAGCCATTCACGCCCGACTTAAGTTTAACATTGATATATTTTAATTTATCGGAAAACAGAAATCATAAATAAACTTAAAGAACAAAATTAAATAAATGGAAATGATTTTACACAAATAAATAAAAAATACATCAAATAACATTTTAACTACTTTAGTCAGATAGGAAACTAATGCAATTATTTTAAATACAAAAAGTTTTTAATTTAATGTTCATTAATTGTAAAGTTCTTACAGTTTTAAACAGTTCATCTTTATCTGTCGTTTTTAAGTTTGAACGGGAATTCCCACGCCGTCCTGAAGATATTGGTATACATTTAGCCGATGTTTTATTTATTCATTCAGAGGTTTTTTAATTTAGTTGGTCCTCAATGTAGAAAACGATAGTTCATTTCTCTTTCTTTCTTTGGCAAAACTGAAATGATTGAATCGTGCATCTTTTCAATCGCTTCTCCCGCACCTCCGCACTAACACCTATCTGTCACATCATAATAATCATAATCCAGTCACTGATTAATAATTTCCAAATTTTCCTTTTATACGTATTCGAAGGATTGACTTGGCATTATGTCATCGATGTGTGATCCTTTCGCTGAGGTCCGATTTCCCGATGGATTTCTTTCATTGGCTATTTGTTTCTATTGTTCCCCTATCTGACCGATGTTTTTACATTTAAATGCCCAAGGCTGGTTTACATTTGACTAATTAAATTTATCATTTCCATTTCTGATTAATTAACCTGTTTTCCAAATCAAAGATATATTTAAAGATAAATTTAAAGATATAATTTTATTTCCAACTCTTTTTAAAATTTAGTTTTAAAATACTTTTTCTTTAATAAAGTTTTATTTTAATAATTTTTCATTATCTGTGCGATTTAATATATAAGAGTTTAAGATGATATTTAATTTCAATTTTTAATTCTTAAAGAAAATTTTTAAATGCGACCTTTTTAATTTACTTTCATGTTTAATAAATAAATAAAAAAAACAATGTAACGAATGTCTGTGCTCGTTACAATATATATATATGTAGGAGATTATGGTCTGGCCCAACTGATGAGTGCTGATTCTATAGGAAATACGTATATTGTTTTTTTTCCACGTGTATGTGGTCATGTGTAACGGTTGTTTAAGATGGAGTGGGGGATAAATATAAATTTAAAATCCTAAGCTCAAATTCCTCTATTTTGCTATAATAAATATTCAGTATAATGAAAAAAATAGATTAATCGTTGTTATTAGTGGGAAATAATATATATATATATTGCATTATATGTGTTTTATTTTATTTTCTCAAAAAGCGGTTCAATAACATTGCATAAAATTGTATTTATATATTTATAAGTGATAATAAATAGATAATTATTTATATATTATTAATACCAATTGCGCAATTTTATTTAATCAATATTTTATTAAACAAAACAAAATACATATAATGTGAAAAATCATATTTGGAAAAAAATGGATTTTATTTTCATGAATTATTTTTTCTTTTTAACGAATTCTCATTCAAAACAAAGAAATTTTTTAATGAAAAAAATCGTTTTTGACTTAATTTATACTAATTGTAGAACCATATATCTATATCTACAAATAAGATAATTTTTTTGAATATCTAAGTATTTTTACCATGTGTAATCCCTCACCCTGAAGGCACCCACCTTATAAAAACATTTTTTCTCGAGGCAGTTCTGTCACCAGTACAAGCTTACATATTCAAAAGGATTTTAGTTAAAAAATGAACATTTATGTAAATTTGAAGCACAAAAGAAAATAATAAATAAATTGGTTATCAATTTTAATAAGCATGCAAACAATATTGTTTTGTTATTAAATCATATAAGTGGTGCATTTCGAAGGATATAATTACAATTCTTAACAATGTTTACAAACTCATCAATTAAACATTCTGTGTAATTTAGTTCAATGCAAGCTAATAAACCCAAAAGATAATGGTTTTGCATTGAAAATCAACTGCTCACCTAAAATCCTCACTTATCATATATCATGAGCATCTAATTATTTGAATGTTTTATTACTAATACTAATAAATAGGATAACTCTTGAGTAATTATATATATATATATTGTACTATGAGGAAACAAGAATGTGTGTAGAATCTCATATGATGTTGGCAAACACCAGTATAAGCAATGTTTAAAAATGATCCAAACATGTCTATATTAACAAACATAAAGAGTAATCCGAACATGTTATTTTTATAATTAGGGGATGTAAAAAGTATTTACGAAAGCAAATAAGTCAGAATAAACGTTACACACAAACACACACATATATATTTACCTGGTATGATAATAGGCTAGCTAAGTCATCACAATAAGAAAGTCTATCTTAGATCGTTACACATATATACCCACATACACTTTAAGTTCATTCCTGGGCGAGGAGAGGTTAATAATCACATAAATATTAAACTATATATCTACACTGACCTCATCCTTACTATCTTTTATTTCCGTTATTCCTAGGTTTTAAACTCATGGAGAATCTGCATAATCATCTAGTTCAGAGTATATTAATATCACTTAAAGTGTGGATATGCATGAACATGTGTAGATGTATAAGGATAGGAGTGGATATATGAAAATATGTGTAAATGTGTAAAATTATGTCAGTATGTGACAAGATATGACTATTTGAAAATTGAATATAGAAAAATAAATCCAGAGTTTTAAATTTAAACACTTATATATGATTTAACAAATATATTTACAATAAAGAACATTTTAATACTAAAATTTATAACAAAACTATAAAATATTTAATTTAACATCTATGGTTACTTTTTGCTTATAATTTATTTCAATTATTATTCCAAACTCTTATCCCATGCAAATTATTTATTATTGTCTCAATCATCCTTGCTTGCTATATGGAAATCATAATTCATTTTATTTTCATTAACTTGATATATTAAGTTCCTATCTGTCATAGTGATGATATGGATTCCCCCTGTTATATATATGAAGTTATGATTCTGACAAGAAACACCATTTATGATAGAAATAGTTAGTCATGTATACTGAAAACATTTAACAAAAATATTAGTATAAATAAACAAAGAAAAATATACAATGATGTAATTGTACAAATGTTTGGAATAAATGCATATTAAGTAAAATCTTAGTTTTCCCTTGATGATGATTGATTTTGCATACAAGCAAGTTCTCGTCATAACCTATATTTTAATTTACTTAAAATATTGGCAATAATATTTCTCCATTATGGAACTAATTATCACTTACCCCCCCGTATTCAGATTAAAGGAAAAATATGAACAAAAACATTTACAGAAAATATACACAAAATATAAAATTCATGATATCAACCTAAATGATGTTTTAATGTTCATAAGGAAAAATGTCCTAATGAGTGATTCTAATAACCTTCATTAATCTATTTCAGGTATAGATGATAAAATGTGAGTGTTCTAGAATATCCATTAAGTCTCTTATCCTTTATATCCTTGGAACTTCTGCTTTGAAGTGAAGAGTTATTGGATCCATTTATTAAAAATTAACTTGATGTTTTGTGACAGGTGTAAAGTGTTGGGTCAATTTCATCCCAGTTCTGACAATTATAACTCATGAGTAATGACTTTCTTTTCCTGATATCCCTTTTGCACTGAGCAATGTATTATCTGTATAGATGTTTGTATAATTTTATTAAAATATATTGAATGAATTAAGAACAATACTTTCTTATACTATTAGATATCTTTAATTCTAGATGATTGGATCTACAACACTTTGGACATTCGAATAATCCAAATTTAATTTCCAAGATTTCGCTAGTTTTAACTCTCTATATTTTTCTTACTTTATCAAATATTCAAGAATTTGTTTTTATGAGTATTTCAATTCAATAGTGGATTGTATTTCTATTTGAATTGCAACTTCAAATTCTCTGCTTAAATTTATTAAGGTTATTCAGCTGATGAGAAGTTTTATCTGAATTCAAAGAAGAACATTCCATCTATAATAATTTGAGATGACATTTTATCTTAAATTCATGATTTTGATTTAGATCTATTGTTTGCATCACTAATAATGATCATTATATATAGATTATATGTTAATAATAATAATAATAATAATAATAATAATAATAATAATAATAATAATAATAATAATAATAATAATAATAATAATAATAATAATAATAATAATAATAATAATAATAATAATAATAATAATAATAATAATAATAATAATAATAATAATAATAATAATAATAATAATAATAATAATAATAATAATAATAATAATAATAATAATAATAATAATAATAATAATAATAATAATAATAATAAAAATTATTTGTTATTTCTTTCCTTTAAATAAACTTTCATTTCTTGCTTGCGTTTATTCTGTCCGATCATATTTCTCTCATATTGTTGTAATGTGTCAGAATTACATCACAATTAACAAAATAAATTTAATACAGGTTAGTTGTCATATATGTCTTTTATAATTTAATTCAAATACATATTTATTGTATGATCAAGTTGGGGTTTAAATGAATATAATACTTAATGGTTTATCAATTATAGTGCTTCATTTGTTATTAGTGTAGTGTTTACTACAAAATGATAATATATTGACTCTTGAATTCAAATTAAGGCCAAGAGGTGTGTAAATGATGTTGGAAAAATGTAAAGGGCACACCTTACAATATATAATAGCTAAATAGCTGACATTTCAGTACAATAACAAGTATTTAATTCAGAGCTTCATCTTTCTCAAATCATAAGAATGGATGTGGTGAGATTTAAAATTTTTTTTTTCTTTGTTACTTTCTCCTCCTTCTCAAATTCTATTGGTTGAGAAGTTTTAAAAAATATTTTATCCACCAATAGTTTTTTGTCCAAATATTGTTAATTTTCTTTCACACTTTTCATTTATGCTCTTAGGCCTTTTAAAAATATCTTTAAAACTTTCCTTAGCAGTCTCTGGTCATATAGTTCAATTTTTGCCAGAATATGTGTTTTATTAAAATTGATGTCATGGTTAATTAATATAATGTGTGAATAAATGGTTGAGGAATTAGATTTTTCTCTAATTTCCAAAATGTATTCTTCCTTTGTTATGTTTATTCTATGATTGGTCTGTACAATGTATGAATGTAAGCAAATTCCACATGGAATTTCATATATACCATGACACTCCAAAGGAATTTTATCTTTAGGGTGTGGAAATACTTCATTATTTTTTTAAATGTAGTATAATCTGTGTAGATATTATTTTTCTATGAAACCTTAACAATTTTATCAATTATTCCCTTTATATATGGCACAACGGACTTTATTTTTGAAAAATCAAAATCTTTTTTCTTATTATATAAAAAAAACCCTATTAATAATCCTGTGATCAAAACCATTATGAAGAAGCATGCATAAATATCTTGGTAAAAATAACTATCATCAGAAAGGCTCTTAGTTCTACCTAACAATATCTTTGTCACTGAAAATAATTGCGCTGGACAATGATGATAAGAAAATTGTAGATATCTCCCAGTGTATGTTTGCTTTATATATATCATATAAGTAAGAACTAAGATACTTTCTGATGATGGCGATTTTCACCAAGATATCCATGCTATTAAGAAAATGCTTCTTCATAATGTTTTTGATCACAAGATTATTAACTGGGATTTTTTATATAATAAGAAAAAGGATTTTGTTACTTAAAAAAATAAGACTGTTCTGCCATACATAAAAAGATAAAATTGGTTATGTTTTAAAGAAAACTAATATACATACAAATTGTACTACATTTAAAACAAATAATGAAGTATTTCCACACCCTAAAGATAAAATTCCTTTGGTGTGTCATGACCTATATGGATTCTATGTGAAGTTTGAACATATCAATCATAGAAATAAACATAAGAAAGGAAGAACACATTTTGGCAGCTAGAGAAAAATCTAACCCATCAGTCATTTATTCACACAATAAATTAACTAATGATGACATAAATTTTAATAAAACACATATTCTGACAAAAATTAAACAATATAATCAGAGAATGCTAAGCGCAACTGTAGAGATTTTTAAAAGGCATAAGAGCATAAATGAAAAGTGTGAATTAAAAAAAATTAATAGTATTTAGAAAAAGATATTGGAGGATAAAATATTTTTTAAAACTTCTCAATCAATAGAATTTAAAAATGAGGAAAAAATAACAAAGAAAAAATAATTTTAAATGTCATCACAAACATTCTTATGATTTGAGAAAGAAGAAACTCTGAAGAAAGTACTTGTTATTGTACTGAAATGACAGCTATTTAGCTATTATAATTTTACTACATGGAATCTCCTGGGAATATGACTATGAATTCATAATTTATCCATGAGAATATAAGAATTAATATATATATATATATATATATATATATATAAACTAACTAAAGGAAATATACATAAAAATGTAATAAAATACAAAAAAAATTCTTGTGTATAAAATTACTTTAATATTTCAACCAGAGGAGTGGTTTTCATCAGGTTGAAATGTTAAAGTAATTTTATACACAAGTAATTTTTTTTTGTGTATTTTATTATATAAAATTATTTTTTGCCATGATAATTATCTTTGTCGATTAAAAATAAATTTGATAAAAGATTATATGTTATTATAGAAAGATATTCTTTAACAAACTAATTGGTCTGTCATTATATCATTCATTCATTATACTTACATTGGAATACAGTTATTTAGGAATAATCCATTCCATGTCCCAATGGAAAAATATAATACAGAATAAAAAATATAAATATAAACATGCATATCAAATTAGTTACTGTGCATATTGTAAAGTTCTATTTTAGTGAAAATTAAAATAAAACTTTTAACAGCAAAAAAATAAAAACATAACCAAATCTAATAAAAAACTTAGATAAATAATTTAGCAATATAAAACTTTCATCTCCTTCATTGGAAATTATTATTTTTTATGATGCATCACTTTGTTTCCATTTTCTCACTTTGAGATGCATTTTTTAATGACAGTTATTCTTTTAGTTGGGCAGTGTTTTGAATGGCATTATGAGATTAAATTGCTAGTCACTTCATACATTTTATTGTTATCAAATAAATCTTTATTTTTCCTTGTCCACATAGAATGTTAATTATTTTTCATTAAAATTTTACAATAGTTATTAAAATTATAATTTCAAAAAATAAAAGTCATCTTAAAAATAATATATCAATTTGCAAGTAAATAAAAAGAGTAATCAATGAAAAATAAATAATAAAAACAAAAAGTTTGTTTCAGCCTTTAAAAAATATTTTCTTATGAATATTAAAACAAATCTGCACCAATTTTTTATTAGGAATACATATCAGTAAAGAATATATCAAATAATGAATATATTTTTTGCAATTTAAAAATTCACCTATAATTACAATAATAGACTTTTTTTGTTAAACACTTTTATTGATCATGCACTAAAAAGCAAAAAAAAAGGTGTTTGTTTACCCACAATTGGGTTTTTTAGTTTTACTAGAAATAAGAGCAAAAGGGTCCAGAAATTAATTAAGACAATCCCTTTTTATAATCAATATGGATTGCCTCAATTAATTTCTAGACCCCTTCCCATGCTTTTATTTCAAGTTAAATCTAAAACCTCCAATTGTGGTTAAAAAACAATTGCTTTCTTTTTAATGTGCAGTCAATAAAAACATTTAATATAAACATTTTTTAAAATCTCTATTATATTTAAGACTTTAGGTTTGGCACAGTATATATATAAATATAAAATTGTATCATATTTTAAATTGACTTAATATATATATATACATATATATATATATATTAAGTCAATTTAAAATATATATATATATATATATATTTATTTTATAGCATATATATATATATATATATATATGCTATAAAATAAAACTCTTATGTATATAACATATATAGTATTTATTCATAATAATATATGTGTATGTAAGTGATTAAATATATGAAGTCATCTTTTAAGTGAAAAAGTGTTTAATATTTTTACTTTGATTTTGAATTTTTTAAAAAAAAATGCTTACCAAAATGATATTGTAAATAAACACCACTCAATACATATAATTTTACTTTAAATTAATTTCACACATATATTGCATATATATTTCTAATATGTCTACATAATTATAAATGTATAAAAAATCAGTAAATAACTTATTTATATTATAAACAACATTTTTATTACATTCTTGTTTTTTACTTCACCTTTGAGTTGTAAATTTTAAATTGCGCTTTATGCAAAAAGTGAAGCTTATTATTATTAGAAAATAATTATATGGCTGAGTGCTTTTGGAGAACTTAAGTCTCCATATATATAGCCTACTTTAAGTGAAGTTTAGTGGTAATTTATGCAACATTTATGCAATGTTTTCTTTCATGAAGACCATTTTCTGGAGATTCAAAGCATGATTCTTTTTGGTTTATTGCATAGTTGTCATTTGCAATAAAGCATGCCTCCTTAATCGTTCATTTCATTTCTTCAAGCATCAAAAAACAACAGGCCATATGTTCAAACCCACGATGGCAGGGGCACTGTGCACTGAATATAATGATATGAAATGAAAGATTAAGGTGGCAGGATTTATTGCAAATGACAACTATGCAATAAACTGAAAAGAATTGTACTTTGCAATCACCAGAAAATGGTCTTTGTAAAATAAAATTTTGCATAAATGTTGCATAAATTACCACTAAACTTCACTTAAAGTAAGCTATGAATATGGAGACTTAAGTTCTCTGAAAGCGTTCAGTCATATAATTATTTTCTAATAATAATAAGCTTTACGTTTTTGCGTAAAGCGCAATTTAAAACTTTTTATTACTTAAATTATAACAAACATAATTAATAACAAGCATTATTTAAAGAATTCTCCCCACTCTTCCTATCTAAAAAAAAACTAATTCACCTATTTAAAAAAGCTAATGTATCCTATCACTTTAATTAATATACAAAATTTCAACATGTTATCTTGAAATTAAATCTGTTAAACATCATCTTTTAAAATGTTAAAAAAATATTAAATATAAAAAAAATCTGTATCCTGGTCTCTCATGCATCTTATTTGAAACAACTAAAAGTTTTAAGAAGACATATTTAATATTTTCCTGCCCACTAGTCCATATCTAAGGAATTAGGTGACCTACTGAAAAGATGAATGTTTACATGGATTACTATGATATTACTTAGTTATATATCAAATTTCAAACAATGCTATTGAATTTAAATATATTAAACCTCAATATTAAAATTTGTTCTAACTTCAAAAAGATCAAAACTTAATAAATAAATAAACAAACAAAACATTTTTTTTAAATTCAATAAAAGCATTTATAAAGAGCAAAAAATAACTAGTTATCTCTTTACTGTTTTTTTCCCACTAATCACTTTTTGGTTCACTTTATTTTACTTTGTTCCACTTAATTTCTAACTAAAGACAAATATGTTCTAATAAAATATGACATTCATTTATTTATCAAAATGTAAATATGTCATTAATTTTACAAAAATAAAACTAAATAAATGAATAAACTATATGCAAGATTACAATTTTCAATTTTACATTATTAAAAGTCAATGCTACATAAGAGCAATAACTATTTTTGAATACAATAAGCATTATTTATTTACCTCTAAATTATACTGATAACTAGCTTTTTTAGTTAGAATTAACATTAAGCTATACATGATTTAATTCAAGTTTTTGCCATAAAATGAATCCAAAATCATCAAATATTGCTATAAATTAGCTGTGAGTCACTACAGATATGATTGCAATGCCAAAAAAAAAAAAAAAAACAAGTGAAGGAATTCAATAACCAGATTTTGAAAGTTGTTCAGTTTTTTAAAACTGCTGCATTATTGTGTCCTCACAAAGAGATTTTTAATTTTCATATTTGCTATATCTAGTGTTAGTTTAAAATTTCTGGAAGTCCACACAGTCTGCACATTCACTTTTTACATCTTTGGTTCCATTTTTTTTTTGTAGTTTCAGAAAACATAAGTTTTATTTTTCTGTGATAAAAATTGGCAATTTTATGATAATTTTTGTAATCAACTAACTTGATTTTTTTTTGTCATTCTCTCAGTTTTTTCATTTTTAATGGAATTGTGTTTATCCCGAAATTTATAATGAAAAAATGCAAGATTTTACCAATTCTAGTGAAGACAGCAATTTTCCCATAAGGGAGCCTTGGAACTCAAATGCTTCTTGTAGCAGTTCTTCTGACAAATTGTCTGCCAATGATTTAGAATTAGATGTAGTACCAGAAAAAAAGACTAAACAAAAAATGAGTGAATACAAGTGCTGCAGCTCTTACCTACTCTAAGTCTATCTTCCCAATCAGACCTGAATGAGTTGCTAATGAACATTATCAGGTCAAATTTTACTAAGTCTCCTTAACTCAAGCTTTCTACCACTAGTGAGTATTCAGTTTTAAATTTTTTAAAATTATTATTTGATTAAAAAAAATATGAAAAAATTACTATTAAAATTAACACATACACTGGCCAAAAAAATCTCACAATTGGGTAAATTTGTTATATCACAATTATCTGCATTTTTTGGGCATAATAGTGGACATTTTCTCCATATGTCCGGTGGTTAGATGATATCTGGAATTCTGATATGAGACTAAAACAATCATATTTTGCAAATATTATGACTTGATATAGATTTTATTCAATATTGCCTTTTCTACATTTTAATAATAATAAAAATTTTCCAAATGTTAAATTAATAAATTTTGACAGAATATATAAACTAAGGCTGATTATAGTCTACTGCAATGTAAATTTTAAAACTGCATATCAAATGCATAGAGAAGTAGCAGTTGATGAAGCTATTACTAAATTTACTGGTCATAGTAGCATGAAGCAATATGAGCCCTCAAAACCTATAAAATGAGAGTTCAAATGGAGGACATGTGCAGATAGCCATCATGGATGTGTTCCATATGGAGTTGTATATAGGCAAAAAATACAACTTCAGATGCTGGCCAATGTCTGGGTACTCTGGTTATTTATCACAGTGAAAGTGACACATTTCAAACAACACAACACTTTTGCAGGAGTGTCAACTAGCATGTCAGTTTGACCAAGGTTTTCTCATGTAGATGCTCATCAGTAGCTCTAATCTGTAAGCGTAATTGCATTTGGTTGTGGTATTATTTTAATTGTAAGCTATCATTTTGTAGTAATCACTTGATTTCATATTTTAGGTAAATTCTATCTAACAAGATGAAGTATTTGTCACAAGCTGACAGGTAGAATAAATAATAATATTACATTGCACTGACTCTAAATGACTAATTTATGTATCTCAAGTATAACTCTGTAATGAATATAGCATTTCATTCACTTTTTATTTTGTTTTATTATTTTAGTAGTAATGTTTAATAAATTACAAACATTATTGAAGTTCTTCATTATAATATTCAAATTATACTAATTATCAATCAATATTAATTACTTATTATTAGCCTGGTATGGAAAAACATGTTGAAGGACTACTAGGAAAAATGAAAAATACTAATATCTTAATTCTATGAAGTAATCAAGTAATGGATTATCTTAGATAAATGTTATTATATATCAATTTATTGGAAATTTAATAATGAAGGCAAATAACCTATTAATAAAAGTATAGTTTTCAAATTTATGCATGGAAATTTATAATTTATGAAATAATATGAACATAATTTTTAAATATATTAAAATTTTGTTCTTTTTTTAATTACTTTGAATATCATATCAATAGCTGTATTTTTTCAATTTCATTACATTCTTTGGGGTTTTATATTTTAAACAATATATATTATGATTTCTGAATAATACAAACATAAGTAAGTTATTATAAAATTTGTGGCTTAACATAATTTTTTTAAATATTCAATATCCTTCTGACTACTAAATAGTTGAGTCAGCTTTACAAACAGATCCTGAATTATCTTGTGAGTGTACCCTAGGATAATTGATGGTATTCATTATTAACATATATGTTCATTGATAACTTTACAGATTTAGTATTTGGAAAGTATTTTGTATCTTCATATTATATTCTACTTTTTTTTTCAGCCGCATAATATGAACATCAAAATCAATCTTGTAAAAGCAAAAATAAACCTTTCTTAATAAAGAAATCACTTCCAGTTTTTCAATTGAAAACTTTTTTTTTAATTTGACAATATTAATCAACTTTTTAACTCTGCTTTTAAAAAAGATTCTGAAACATCTTGTACACACGTATATTCTATGTGATACAATGTTGTTCGTTAAAAGTGATTTCATTTGTTGACAGTTTTATAGCTGTTCTAAAAAATTTCTATCTGATTATCAGATTTATTTCTAAAACTATTATAAACATATAGCAGAATAATAATAATATTTATAATGTATTTTTACTGCAAAAGTTGATCAGGTAAGCAAAGTAAATTAAATAATATAAAACATAATAAAGTTATATTCATTATAATATTTGTGTTCATTGTATAAATCTTAACATAGAGAGAAAAGGTCTTTATTATATAATTTGTTTTGCAGCAGATTTCATTGTATAGAATTTTTCTATAATAGATTATATTCTAAAACATAGTTCATAGAAATCATTCAGAGTGATTTAAAAATAGAAATTACTAAAGTGAATTTTTTTTTTTTTTTCCTTTCACATAGGTAGCTAATTTTTTGCAATAATTCTTTTACAAATTGACTAATTATATATTAAAAAATAGTTTGGTTTTTTGTTTTTAAAAAATGTAATCTTCAGTTTTGTCACTCAATTTATATAACAACAATAACAAAAAAATTAGAATACTCATTATTTACTGATCAAAAAACAAATTATACATCAAACACATATCTATAAAAACAACTAATTAAAATTAACTTTATTAACACGGAAAATTTGGTTGTCTACAAATATAATTGATATACTTGAAGATTTAGATGTAATCATATAAGAAATTTGAACACAGACTTTCAAGCTCCCCTCAGCTATCCATTCTATCTCATACAACCGATACATATGACCACACACGTGAAAAAGATAAATGATCTCCAACATATGTACTTCGTGCTGAACCAGAACTCATCATTTGATCCAGATCATTATTTCCATACACACATTATAATCAGTGTTCAGTTCATATTATAGCAAATCTTCAAATTTAAATGGACAGGCTTCAATTCACTCTATTCTCAAATTCTTCTGTTAATACATACTGTTGAAACTCTGATGACGGAATCCTAAAATCCATTAAAGTCAAAATGGGCATGAGAATAATATTGGCATCAACCAGGGATTTAGATGTTCCATCATCAGAGTTTCAATGGTATGGATGGCTGTAGAGTTGGAGGGTGGAGTGGATTGAAGTCTGCCCGTTAAAGTTTGAAGATGTTCTATCTTAATAAAAACAGAACACTGATTAATATATATGTGGGTGAAAGATGATGATCTGGACGAAATGATGAGTACTGTTTCAGCACAAAAAAGTAAGTGTGTCTATCGGTTGTATGAGATAGACCGAATCGCTGAGGGGAACCTGAAAGTCTTTATTAACATGTATATATGCATCCGCATATTCAAATTATTTTTAGTTATATTAAATTTACTTACATAATATTTAGATTTTATCATGCTGAATTCTTAAATTTATATAGTAAAATCAAAGTTCAGGGCAGCAAAGAATTTGGGATTGATCTTTTGATTTTTTTTTCTTTCGTTCGTTCTTTTCTTTCTTTTTTTTTTTTTTAAAAAAAAAAGAAAATTCTGGCTGTTGTTGAATGGGGATTAAATGAGATAGAATACAAGGAGAGGAATCGATGAAGCCAAGTTAACCATTTAAATTTCTCCACTTTGCACATATACTGCGGCTAAAGATATTCTTTTAACTTTTGGCTAGTATTTTTTATAACATTCAACTCTACAAAGTAGAAAACAAAGCAAGTTCTATATCAAATGAAACAAGAATAAAAGTAACTTTTTTTTTTTTAATGAAAATTAACAAACTGCAAAAAATGCCAATAAGTAATTTTAAGAAAATTATATTCACCAAGAACATTATTTATTTATTTATTGCCAAAAAAATTAGCAGTACACAGTTGAATCACTAGCAAAACTTAGCTAATTAATGCAATGTTACTTCTGGATTAATATCGGGCGCGCGTGTGTGTATATGACAAAAATTACTTTAACATCTGGTTCCATATAAAGGGACAATGATGGAGAAGATAATACTCACTAGTTTGCTAATTGCTAGACAATAAAAATTTGAATGATTTCCTGTTAACTAATAAATAATGGGTTATTTGATGTCGCAATAGGTTGGGATGCCTGAAGGAAAAATTTCAGGCCTATCAAAAATAAAAAAAATAAAAATTTTCCCAGCTTTGATTTGAATCCCACTTGTATGTATGACAATGGATGGGACTATTTATCTATAAGAAAAATGTAAAGATAAACAGAAACTTTCAGGTAATGAATAAGGTAATATTAATCAGGCTAAATAATAATAGAAATAACAGTTTAAATTTTCTTTGTTGTTTTCTTCTTACTAAGAGTAGTTATATATATTTTAATTAATTAGTAATTGGATAAATAACAAGACTGTGTATAGGACAGTCATTTAAAAAATGTTCTAAAGCTGCTTGAATATCCTCAAATATCTAAAGAAATAATCCTTTAGATTCAAACTCCACGTCTTGAATAAGGTAGACATATATTTTTACCATTCGCTATTAATTTCCCATTAAAACCTTTTTAAATATATATATATGTTAAAATAGAATAAAAGTTTAAATCAAAGTATGGAATAAATATATACATTTGTTTACACAATTCTTGATAAAGTTTTTCTGTCTATTAAACAAATTAACCTTTTCAAATGAAAAATATCAACAAAAATAATAAATACACGCATGTAACTATACACAATTCAAATCAAATATCAATCATTCCTGTTATTAAAAAATTATAATACTGATGGCCTCTTTTGATTAATCATTTTGGATCTGAGGCCATTAATCTTATAAGCACTTTTTTAATGTTAGGATGATTAGCATTCATTTGAATTATATATAGTCATATATATATATATATTTAGGATTGATGTTTTTATTTATAGTTTTCAATTCAGAAAGTCCATTTAAAAAATAAAAATGTAAATTTTAAAAAAATATAATGTGCTAATATTTTATTGCTTTTAGGTGCCATGCATCATAAAATAATAGATCAATTGCTTGTTACAGTCTCAAAAAGTCAAAAGTTATTCAATAACAAAGTGATATAGTGAGCTTAACACTTCTTCTTAAATGACCAAGTTGAACCCCCCTCCTCCATCCACAGTTGGAAATCAATCTAAAAGTCTTTAACTTTTTTCACCCTTCCTGCTCTCACCACTAACTTCAAATTTAGAACAGTGCATCAATAGTAATATCGTAGGCTATTTTATAATTCGAAAAACTTCCTATTTTTGAAGAGAAGCAAACAATTTGGTTGTACAAAAAATAGTTTAGATAATGTATAAAATGATAGCTATCTTCCCCCTATCAAAGTTATCATAGCAATATTAATTATGTTAAACAAATACTACAGTATAGACAGTTCACTCATTTCCAAACAAATTTAAGTTTTAGTATAATGCTTAATAAATCACTGACCGGCATTGTCCTGTCCAAATATCTTCAGACTAGTTTGAAGCTTATGGTTTTAATCAATAAGAAGCTTTTAAATTTTTTTAACAGTGTACTGAGATCTTTGATCTAATGCATCTTTCCTCTAAGGCATTTTTTACTTTTTTGTTATGCTATCAGTAAATGGAAAACTTTTTTTTTCAATAGGAGCCTATTTGCATGCTTAGTTATATAGTACTGAAACCAGTTAAGTTTTCATATATTATAATGGTCTTAGTGTTTTTATAACCATTTATTATAAATTTCATTATCATTATCACAGATGCAACCCTGCTCAAAAGAATGACAATTAATAGATTACATTATAATGAGAAGTCAGACTACAATACAAGTTCATATTATATAAGCATTTACAATTACAGATTGTTGGATAGATCATATATTACTACACTCCAAGATTAAAATAATAATTGCAATAAAAAAGAGATCTTATTCCAATCATATTCAGAAAAAATTAGCATTCATTCTTAAGTATATGGGATTTGAACTCAGACTTTCATGCACCCACCAACTATCCACATTATCTCATACAATTGATATACATAACCACACACATATAGAAAAGATACATAATTACCAATATATGTATTTCATGCTAAGCTATCACCCATCAGCTGGTCCAGATTATCATCTCCTACATATACACATATAATCAGTGCTCAGTTTATATTAAAATAGCAAATCATCACACTTTAAGTGATTATATATATGTGTGTGGGAAATGATAATCTGGACCAAATGATAACGGTTGATTTAGCATGAAATACGAATATTGGTGATTATGCATCTTTTCTACATGTGTGTGGTTATGTATATCAGTTGTATGAGATAGTGTGAATAGTTAGTGGGTGTTTGAAAGTCTGAGTTCAAATCCCCTATATTTACAATTAAGCTCCAGGTTTGTGAAGAGTGCCTGGTTTTCAAATATTTACATTCATTCTTTAGAAGAATATATTATGTATACTAAATTTCAGCAACTTTAAAAACTAAAATTACTAATTTGAGTCTAGAGAACTATCATATTACTGAAACATGGAATTCTCTTGAAGGGCATATAAATTTATTCTTTGATTTAGTAAAAAGAATCATGACTTGTTTTTTAATAGTGATATTATTATTAGTCATAAAATTAAAAAGAAATATCTGTCATGTTCTACCTGACTGAATAACAGTCTAAGGGCAAAAATAAACTATTGATCAGAAGGCTTAAAAATGATTGATGGATTACAACTTTAAAGAAGATAAAAACATTCACTGTTCATGGTCACTCTAGATCTTTTTTGATGCACTGAAAGTAACATATGGACCACTGACACAGAATCACAATTCTATTAAATCAAGAAATAGCATCCTCTTATATAATGGCAGTGATATTCTGAGCAAATAGAGAGTCTACCATCATTTGAAAAGAGCTACAAGAATCAAGATAATGACTTTTAATAATATATCCATGTTTTTCTACTTATTTACATTTGACAAAGATATACAGTTTAGTGAAGTCAATCCAGCTCTTTGAAAATCTATAAGTTTGATGAAATACCTGGAGAAAATTTTAAACACAGTGATGATATATTAATTTCAAATATATTAAAAATATTTAGAAATGTATGGACCCATAATATTATTCCATCCAATAATAAAGATGGTTTTATTGTTCCAGTTTTCACAAACAAAAGCGATAGGTAATATTGCAGTTATTATTAGGAAATAACATTATTATCCACTACAATAAGAGTTCTTACAATATATTGCTCTCACTGATTTGGTCAAGACATTTTATTCAGTTAATAAGAAAAGTCTATAGCATTGTTTGAAGTTAGTTGGTTATACACCATAATTTATTCATATTAAACAGATTTTATACAATAAAAAGAGTAGAAGTGTTAATTTAACAGGTGGAAAACATGAGGAATTTGAAATAAAAACTCCTGTTAAACAAAAGAATATGTTCTTCCAATATTGTTTTTAAATTTTGACAAAAGTAGCCTTTGGAATTATTTATAGATCGTTTAATCCAATAAAAATCAAGATATGATATAGGTATGATGGTGGTACTTTTAATTTCAATTGATTAAAAATAAAACGAAGAACTTTGTGAATTCTAAGTTTACAATATGCTGATGATTGGCTATTTTTGCCATTTCAAAAGACATTTTGTAGAATATACTTAATGTTCTGAATGCAATATATAAAAACATTGGTTTATTAATTAATGTTCAAAAACGTAATCACTGATGATAGTAAAATCCTCAGCAAATTTTAAATTGCATGGTTTTTTTAATTTAAGGGTGTAAAATAGTTTAAATATTTTGGTAATTTTATGACTAGTAAGGTGAACTTAGATGATAAGATGCAACATAGAATTTAATGTGCTGCTGCTTTTAATAAATTAAGAGATAATGTATTTCTTCTGAGGGAAATAACTACTGAAACTCAGGTGTAAAGAAAACCACTATTATAGTATGAAAGTCTATCTTTGATCCTCCTATTAACAGAATATAAAGACATTAGAAAAATTACAATTAAGGATGCTCTGAAAAATTTTAATGGTCTGGAGAATTTTAAAAATACAATGACAAGAGCATTTTCAAAAGAAATAAATATGTCATTCATCTTGCTGGATTGCTTCATATGAAAGAACAGTGAAAAAGATAGCTTCCTAAAAAGATATTTTTCAGTGAACTTAATCATAGTTTTCATGGCAGAATAGACTCATTATATGTTATAAAGATTATATCAAAATATTTTTTAAATAGTCTGTCAATTGTTCCATTGATAAGATATAATAGAGAGTAAAAAGATCTACAATTTAATGGATTTCCTCAAAAGAAGATTAATAAATATTGCTAATGATGAATTAGAAGAAGTTAACAATAACTAATACCTTGGTTAAATTATTAATAAAGATGGAAATATAATGGATGAAATTAATCATAGAATTCAACTTGGATGGAATGCTTTGGATAGAAACAACTTAACATTAAAAGGAAATATGCATTTGCGTTTGAAAAGCAAAGTTATTAATAAATGTGTTTTATCAGTTTTTATTTATGGATCTGAGATTTAGATATTTAATAAAAGAATAATACAAAAACTTTAGTCCATTCAATGGAATATGGAGAGAAATACATTAAGACTAACAAGAAAAGATAGAAAATTAAATACATGCATGAGAAAACAAACTGATGTTAATGACACCACTGAAAAAATTAAGACTGAATTGGAGCCAGACTGGATATATTGTTTAAAAAAATATAGTAGTTAATGGACAATTGTAATATGAATCCAGAATCCAAAAGATTATAAAAGACTGTAAAACAAAAGACTATACATGAGATGAGTGGATTAAATAAGGAAGTGTGTTGAGTGATGAGCAGAAGAGAGGCTAGTTATTGGAGAAACTGAGTTAAATTTAGGGAAACTTTTATATTGAAGTGATTCAATAATTGTTGAAAGTGTTAAATGATATATATATATATATATATATATATATATATATATATATATATAAAAGTTGCAAGGAAATCATGTCAAATATCACATGATTTAATTTTATAAGCTTGTATTATAAATGTTACATAATGAGCATGTCAATAGCTCTTAACAAGCTTTTCAGAATATCCCTATCTTCAGACCAGTTTCTAGCTCTGGCTGTCATCATTGAGGCACCAGAATATTCCAGCATTAGATTTAAAATAGCAAGTCAAGCCCAGCACTTTATCTAATGTTTAAATATTAAGTAGAAAGTCAGAATTTTCAGACATCTATATGTCTTCAAATCCAGCTATCTAACTTAAATAACCATACAGAACTGAACCAAATTCAGATACCCCATATATTAACAGCTTTAGCAATATAAAATCACCAAAGCCTTATGATCAAAGCAATAATTGCAAGGAAAGCAAGTCATATTTCACATGACCTAATTTTATAAACTTGTATTACAAATGTTATATAATGAGTATGCCAATAGCTCTAAATAACCATTTCAGAATATCACTCACTATCCTCAGACTGTTTTCTAGTTTCTATCCCTGGCAGCCATCAGTGAGGCACTAAGATATTCCAACATTAGATTTAAAATACGAGGTCAAATCCAGCACTTTATCTAATGTTTAACTATTAAGTAGAAAATATGAAATTTTCAGACATCCATATGTCTTCAAATTCAGCTATCTAATTTAAATAGCCAATATGGGACCAAACCAAATTCAAATACACTATATATTAATAGCTTTAGCAATATAAAATCACCAAAGCCTTAAGAACAAAAACAATAATTTCAAGGAAGTAAGTGGCATATCACATGACCTAATTTTTATAACATATACCATTTACACCTTCTTAGACACTTTATCAACACTTTTATTTTTATTATTTGTATTACACTAACAGTTTCAACTATCCTGCAGTCATCATCAGAGCTACAATATTCAAATATATAATTATGCAATTATTACACTTATCCACACACACACATATATATATATATAATACACAATATAAACAAAAAGAATTATACATTTTAATATGATCTTTATAAATAATCATTTCCCATTTTATTACCTTATCTTCTAAACAATTTTAACTTTTTAAATATTATTTAATATAATAATTATAACTTTATCATTTATTTTACTATTTAATGCATATTATTATCATTTTTCTTATATTATAAAATCAACTTCTAATCTTGTCTTATTTTTATTAAATATTTCTATCAATTAAGTTTACTCACATCACAAATTGCTATTTTTTTATTACAAAAAATTACTTACTTCTTATTGATTCTATTACCAAAACCCAACTGACAAAAAAATTCAAAATTTGTATTTCTTTAACCCTCCCTCTATTGTCATTTTCTTTTAACCTTTTCAAATTCTAATTATTACTAACAATTGTTTATAAAATTATTGTTCTTACCCTGAAATCCCAATTAAACTTGGTTTTATACTCTTAATCAAGATTACTTCTTTAATTTTTCTATCCCTACTATTATTTGTGTAATTAATCATTTTTATACAATCTTTTTCAAACCTATGATCTGTTTCTAATGAATTCAAATAACAAGAGTCAAAGGCAAATAGATATGTATCTTGAGGAGATTAATAGGTTACATAAAAATATAAAATTTACAGTAGAAAATAAATTCAAGAATATATAGAGGTTGGAATTATTGATCACATAAGAAAGATTATAGAAGACAGATAGAATTAATAATTAAAGAGTTTAGGGATAATGAATATCCAGAAAAAGTTATAGAAGAAAATATAAAAAAATTGAAAGAGAAATTTAATACCAGTAATGGGATAGTAAGTAGAAAAAATATAATAGATAAAAATAAATATATAGGTATTAAAACTTATAATATCAGTATTGTAAAAAGTATGAATAGAATAATTATTAGAATTAACAAAATATTTAATAATGTTATAAAATTTAAGATAGTGAATAAAAGAAGGAAGAATATACTTAATACTTAGATAATAAGTATGTAAAAAAGTAGAAAAAACATAAATGGCATTTATAAAATTGAATGCAAATCATGTAAAAGTAAAAATATAAAGACTAATTATGTGGGAGAAACAAAGAATTCAATTTATACCAGATTAATTCAACATAAATATGATAAGAAATCACCTATTTATTTACATTCATTAGAAACAGGTCATAGGCTTGAAAAAGATTGTATAAAATGATTAATTACACAAATAATAGTAGGGATAGGAAAATTAAAGAAGCAATCTTGATTAAGAGTATAAAACCAAGTCTTAATTGAGATTTCGGGGTAAGAACAATAATTTTATAAACAATTGTTAGTAATAATTAGAATTTGAAAAGGTTAAAAGAAAATAGTTAAAGAAAATGACAATAGAGGGAGAGTTAAACAAATACAAATTTTGAATTTTTTTGTCAGTTGGGTTTTGGTTATAGAATCAACAAGAAATAAGTAATTTTTTGTAATAAAAAAAATAATAATTTGAAATGTGGATAAAGTTAATCGATAGAAATATTTAATAAAAATAAGACAAGATTAGAAGTTGATTTTATAATATAAGAAAAATGATAATAATATGCATTAAATAGTAAAATAAATGATAAAGTTATAATTATTATATTAAATAATATTTAAAAAATAAAATAAAGTGATATAAAATAAATTAATATAAAATATTGATAAAATTGTTTAGAAGATAAGGTAATAAAATGGGAAAAGATTATTTATAAAGATTATATTAAAATGTATAATTTTTTTTGTTTATATTGTGTATTAATTTTGTGTGTGTGTATATATATATATATATATGGATAAGTGTAATAATTGTATAATTATATATTTGAATATTGTAGCCCTGGTGATGACTGTAGGACAGTCAAAACTGTTAGTGTAATACAAATAATAAAAATAAAAATATTGATAAAGTGTCTAAGAAGGTGTAAATGGTATGATATGTTATAATAGAAATCAATACATAGGAAAAGAAGAAGTAGAAAATTATATGATCTAATTTTATAAGCTTATGTTACAAATGCTATACAATGAGCATGCCAATAGCTCTTTAGCAAGCTTACCAGAATATCTCTATCTGCAGACCAGTTTCTAGTTCTGACTATCATCAGTGAGGGTTAGGATATTCCAGCATTAGATTTAAAATACAAGGTCAAGCCCAACCCTTTATCTAATGTTTAACTATTAAGCAGAACATCTGAAATTTTCAGACATCCATATGTCTTCAAATTCAGTTATCTAACTTAAAAGCTTGTTAAGAGCTATTGATATGCTTATTACATAACATTTGTAATACAAGCTTATAAAATTAGGTCATGTGATATATGACTTGATTTCCTTGCAATTATTGTTTTTGCTTTTAAAGCTTTGGTGATTTTATATTGCTAAAGCTATTAATATATGATGCATCTGAACTTGGTTCATCCCATATGGTTATTTTAGATAGCTGGATTTGAAGACATATGAATGTCTGAAAATTTTAGATTTTGTACTTAATAGTTAAAATTAGACAAAGTGCTGAGCTTGATTGATATTTTAAATCTATTGCTGGAATATCCTAGCACCTCACTGATGACATCCAGAGACCAATATGAAGATAGGGATATTCTGAAGAACTTCTTAAGATCTATTGACATACTCATTATATAACATTTGTAATACAAGCTTATAAAATTAAGTCATTAGATATATCACTTGATTTCCTTGCAATTACTGTTTTTTTTTCTCTTAAGGCTTTGATTTTATATTACTAAAGATATTAATATATGGTCTATGTGAACTTAGTTCAGTCTCATATGATTATTTAAGTTAGATAGCTGGATTTAAAGACATATGGATGTCTGAAAATTTTAGATTTTTTACTGATTAGTTAAACATTAGATAAAGTGCTGAGCTTGACCTGGTATTTTAAATCTAATGCTGGGATATCTTACCACCTCACTGACAACAGCCAGAGCTAGAAAGTGATCTGAGGATAGGGATATTTTGAAAAGCTTGTTAAGAGCTATTGGTATGCTCATTATATAACATATATATATATATAAATATTTGGGTCAATTGAAGTGTAGTCACTTGCTAGGCCCTATATTCGAATTTTAATATTTCAGGTGAAATAAACTTGTAATTTTTTATATTCTACTGGGGTGAGTATGAGATGATTTTTTCAAACAGTAGTAATGATATGGAAAACTGCCTAAATTTTATTTTTTACAGGTCCTCTTGAAGATAAAATTATGCAAATTACTTATCATTTGGAACAGAAAGTATAAATAATAATAGACTGTATGTGGAATCTCATTTTTGGTACATCCTATAGTTATATGTATGCTTGTGTGTATATGTACAAAAAAAAAATAAAAAAAAAATTAAGATAGAGAATGTATGAGATTTAGATGCGGTACTTCACAAGAGAAAAAAAAAACATTTTTTTAAATATATATTTTATAAACCGTTTAAAATTGTTGTAGCAAATATGTATTCGCGCGTAAATGTAGCAATGTGTATCGATAATTCAAATAAAGAGATTAAACTCCATTTTTTTTTTACATTATCAGAGTTTTTATTAGAATAAATTGAATTTTATTTATTTGTATATACAGTACACACATTAGACAGACAGATAAATAAATGTAGAGGTGTGAAGATAAAATTTTTAAATATTGATAAATACAAAAAAATTAAAAAACTATTAATATATATACAACTTTTTAAAATACTCTAGTGCATCAAAAGTTATAAATACTTTGGAAAAAATAATAAAAAATTTCAAAATGTCTATTTATGTGACTTGCTATATATATATCTTAAATTCTCAGCCTTAAACTTAAATAATTAGACAATAGATTACTACGATAAAGAGATAAACTTCATCATCATCGGTGATAGTGCCTCATGTTTTCCACCCTCTTATGCAATTTATTCTAACATTTCAATATTTAAAACTACAAACATAAATAAACCTTAAGGAACCCTTTGCATCGTAAATTCATTAAGAATGCTAATTGCCTTAATAATCATTCACTGCTTATTAGTATAATATTGCATTGATAGTTCATATTTATTTGTGTGGTAACGAAATAAGCATATGATAGGAAAAAAATATTAGGACTACATCTGGTAATGCGGATGAACAGTCAAATTTTTACAAAACAAAAAGAGTGAAAAAAAAAAAAAAAAGACTGGCAGGTGAAGAGTTTCCTTTTCTAGGTTCTGAATCTTTGTTGCCATAACAACCAAATAAACTGTAACGGTTGTAGAATTAGATTATAAACTGTACAAGGATTCACAAAAATGTGTCAATCAGTCTAGTAGGTATCTATACTATTGAATTATAAAAAGAGCAAGATGGGCCTATTAAATTTAAAAAGCTATGAATGCTTTACCATTCTCATTACTTCTAGTTTGTGTTCACGCATATTTACTACCTTTAATGAATAAATTTTATCAAAGGTGTGTTTAAGAACAAAAAGTATACAATTAATATAAAATTGTAATAACATATAAATGCTAAAATTTATCAATTACCATTGATATAGTGAATAATAAATGACCATTTTAAATGAAAATATAATTAATATATTATCTTTTGCATGCCATTATTTTGTGCCTATTAGTATTCATTATCCTCTTTTTGTTATACTACTTTCTAATTATTTTTTATTATGCCACAACCTCAAAAAGTTTAAGCTATTTATTTTCTTATTTTTAGTTTCAACAATTTTCTAGTTAACTTGTTTTAATAACTAAGTTACTTTGTTTGTTTTGGTTTTTGTATAGTGAAATATATTTTTCCAAAACTTCCAATCAGTTTTATTTTTTTTACCGTTAATCTAAATTTGTGATCTCCCTATAAATTCTATCAATTGCTAGATAGCTATGTTATAATCAATTCAAATCACAATTTTATATAAAAATTCTAAGAGAATTTCAATTTTGATAGATAGCAATATAATATTTTTGTCCAAGACGCGCTTCATCAAAATAGGCTTTCCAAATATTATAAAGTTATTATGATTTCTTATTAACGATTGTTTTTCTAACTATTTCAGTATTTAGATAAGTAGTTATGTAGGCAAGATAAGAAATAAATAGGTGCAGAGGAATGTAAATAAATGTGAAGAGATAGAGCCAAGTAAAAAACATATACATAGCTAAATACGTAGGAAAAAATGCAAAAGTCTATGGAAAGAATATAAGACGTAAAATAAAAATGACAATTGCTATCTAATATGGTTTCAGAGTATATATATATATCAGTGTGTGATGACATTATAACTTAATGCATATATATGTAAGTGTGTGTCTGCTATTATATACATATATCAATGTTATATTTTTATTCTATGTAAAGCTATCTAAAGTATAAATGTCATAATAATCTAAAGTATATTATAAAGCTAATCTACTAAACAAGGGCTTTGACTAGACCATCATCAAATTTTCAATGCTTGGATGGCTAAAGAGTTGGAGGATAGAGAAGAATGAAGCATCTCAATTAAAATCTGAATATTTGCTACCTTATATAAACCGAGCACTGATTATACATATGAGTGGGAGATGATGATCCGGACCAACTGATGAGTGCTGGTTCAGCAAGAAATATGGATATTGGAGATCATTTATCTTTTTTACATTATGTGGTTATGCATAGGTTGTATAAGATGTAGTGAATGACTGAAGGGGTGCATGAAAGTCTGGGTTCAAATACCCTCTAATTACATCTCGCTTAACTATAAATACTGTATTTGTATTTAAAAATTATAGTACTATTAATATATGTAAGTTCGAGATTAAATCTCAAAAACTATTGTTAATATTGATAATTGCTTGAAGATTAAATTTCAAATGGTAGATATATGACTAGCACTGTAAGATTTATTTTACATATTTCATCGTTTGAATCTTTGTTGGCAAAGTTTAAAAAAAGAATAACCTCTTCTTTGTTCTATAAAAAATATCAATAATTTTAATACTCAACTTATATTCTTGATTGATTTAAAAACTCATTCCTCTAGCTTAAACATTTTAGACATTCTTATATATATATATATATATATATATATATATATATATATACAAATATTTAACTGCAAAGTATATATTGAATGTCAATTATCAAATAGTATTCATATATTCAGTGATAGAAGTATATTCTTGTACAGTATTAATAGACAATATAATAAAATCATTTCATTTTTTCTTGAATCTCATAATTATCAACAACTATTTGCTATTGAGTATAATCATTCTGTATTCAAGAGGTAAAAAATAAAATAATAACTAAAAATTAATTTGCGATAACTATGCAAGTCAATCCATTAATTAAAAAACCGATCCATATACAACATTCTGGTCCATTATTCTATGCATTTGATACTTTGCATGTTATTTTTAACATCTTCAGCATTGAACTTTTCTTTTTGAAATAAGTCTTCACCTTATTGCAGCTCTTCATTGTAATCTATTCCTCAGGTAAATATTTTCAGAAACGCTTATCAGTAGTGTTCTTTTTAAAAATATCTTCCTTATAAATAATTGAAAGTTTTTATGAGTGTTTTAAAAGACTCATTAAACATGAAGACTTAATGTTGATACCTAACTCTTTCTTTAAGTAGTTTTGATATTTTGATAAATAAACAATGACACACACTATCTTCTTTTTAGAACATAATGATAAATATTTTATCATAGAATGTACATATTTATATGTTCATATCTTATAAAGTTGTCTTACAAATGCCATATTTCAAGTAACGTTTGTTAACAACTGATGTGTTTCATGATGTATTTCAACCTGAATAGTCAAAATGCACTACTTACACATTAAATGTTTATAACCATATGTTTGAAATATAAGAATGATAATTATGATTTTTAAGAAATACATGCAAAAATAATGAAACTTCTATTTATCATTTTTCAAGAGACCAGAATAATAAAGAATAAATATAAGAAAGCAATACAGAAAGGGACTTTTTTTTTTCAGTTGTAAAATGTAGACAGCAGATAATAGATGCACAAAAATGATTACATGTTTATGTGGTTGTATGTACATATATATCTAGTACAAGATTAAGTGTTTTTATCACAAGTTATTACTTCCAATTAACCCTCTCTCTTTTGTACTCAAAACTTGAATATACACACAAAAATTAGATGAAAAAAGGATCTATGCATATGAAGTATGATGCTATTGGAGAATATTTCTAATTCATTATAATGTCATACAATACTATGTTAGGAAATATAAAAGTTTTGAAGAAGATTGCTGGGCAATTGAAACTGTAAATGGTAAAAGATGGTGCTAAATAAAGCATTGTGTAACAATAGTAAAGTGCATGGATGATTTAGTATTATATGATACTATGTTTATTTTAAAAGTACTTAAAGTCAACAAAGAACTATGTGTTGATAAGTAAACCTATAATAGGATATTTCTAATCCATATTATGAAGACTCAAAACAATACCAAAAGATTGTTATTAACAAAAAGTAGAAAAACACCATTCATCAGATCAGATTAAGTATAATAGTGACAAAGAGTTTCATGAGATAATACATATGTCCCAAAATTATGAAATATGAAGAACAATGAAGTCTTCATATGGATGCTTGTACATTGAAATAATTGCTTTCTCTTTTCATTTATTTTCTTAATAAAATAAGATTCCCTCTAATATATAGTTTATAGTTTAAAACATATTTAAAGATGGGGGGGGGGACTTGGAAAATTCTAAACTGTTTTCACATGTGTGATTAGCTGTTATCCATTTTTTTTATGTTCATTTCATATACAATAATTTCTAATTAGTTTGTATCACTATTCTATTATGAATTTATAGATATAAGCATTGAAATGTAATGGGATTTCCCCATATAACAATATAAATTTTCAACTAAGATGCATCCAGGCTACTACCAGTTAAAACTGATAGCCATATAATTCTATAATTAAAACCACTTCTTTTCTTTTCAAAAACTTTATTTGATGTATATATATATCCACTTATTTCCAATGTTTCGACTATCTTTACTCTATAGTCATATTCAAGGATCTAGAAAAAACATTACATTATAAACAAACTTCACATAATAAAACCAAAAAACAAAAATAATCAAAAACAATATAAAACATATAAACCCCATAAAATTTAAAAATAAATAAAATACATTAAAATCAATTAAATTAAAAACACAAAACATACACCACACTTACTTGACTCCCTTCTCAAAAAATTTTCCCTTTTTACATTTTCTTTTATCCAAAAAAAACCAATTGTTACAATAAAAAACTTATTTCCTTTTTCTTTCTTATATACTTCAAAAATGAATTTATTTCCAAAAATAATTCTTTATTCATGTCTTATCCGATTCTATTTAAAACAGGTTTATATCTTTTTATATATAAACTCTCTTTTAGCATTCTTTCTTTATACAATCTAACCCCCCTCCAACATTTTAATCTTAAAATCTGTATGTCCAACTTCCTTACTATGTATATTTACATTAGAATAAAGATAATTATTAGAATAAAGATGTATCATATATTGGTACAACAAATAACAAATTAGAGACAAGATTGAAACAGCATACATAGTAAGGAAGTTGGACATACAGATTTTAAGATTAAAATGTTGGAGGGGGTTAGATTGTATAAAGAAAGAATGGTAAAAGAGAGTTTATATATAAAAATATATAAACCTGTTTTAAATAGAATTGGATAAGACATGAATAAAGAATTATTTTTGGAAATAAATTCATTTTTGAAGTATATAAGAAAGAAAAAGGAAATAAGTTGTTTATTGTAACAATTGGTTTTTTGGATAAAAGAAAATGTAAAAAGGGAAAATTTTTTGAGAAGGGAGTCAAGTAAGTGTGGTGTATGTTTTGTGTTTTTAATTTAATTGATTTTAATGTATTTTATTTATTTTTAAATTTTATGAGGTTTATATGTTTTATATTGTTTTTGATTATTTTTGTTTTTTTGTTTTTTTGGTTTTATTGTGTGAAGTTTGTTTATAATGTAATGTTTTTTTCTAGATCCTTGAAAATGACTATAGAGTAAAGATAGTCGAAACGTTGGAAATAAGTGGATATATATATATATATATATACATCAAATAAAGTTTTTGAAAAGAAAAGAAGTGGTTTTAATTATAGAATTATATGGCTATATGTACTGTATATTTTTGAAAAGAAAAAAGGATTGAGTCGTGATTAGAAACAGAAGTAAATGGATTTGTTAAAACTGATAATGCAATCTGAAACCATGCCTTCTTTCAATAATAATAATACTTGTCTGGTCTAGTTTAAGCAAAAGTAAAAACATTTTTAAATTAATAATCTAACTCATATAAAAATTGTAAACCTGATAAAAATATTCTATATGTATAAAAATTTAAGTATAATTAATAACCAAGAATTCCTCACAAAGTTTTATATATTAATTTAAAATTTTCATGAAAGTGTAGATGTAAGCATTCTAACTTAACCTGGCCTTTCCATATGATAATCTAGATAAAATTTCAGTTGTGATATAACCAGGCAACAACAAATTAAAACTAATAATACACACTTAAACTTTGCCATATAGTAATAGTGTTTGTTGATCCATATTAAGCCAAAAGTGGAAACATTTTTAGATTAATATTCAAACTTATATAAAAGTTATAAGTCAGTAATAAATATTATGAAGAAATCCTGCAATATTTCAGTGTTTATATTATATTCTGTATTTTTGAGATAACAGTGCAATAAGATTCAATGAATTGTGTTAAATTGATATTTCTTACTATCCCTTTCCTTTTAAAATAATTTATTCTAGCTTCTCAACATTTGATAGCAATTAACATTAAAGAACACTTTATATAATATTAATATTATCTAAAAGTTTTTTTTTTTAAAATTCATGTATTCCATTTCTTTTTCATTTAAATTGTATTCTTATAAAACTGTATGTAAAAATATTAATTTATTTGGAAATAAGAAAATTGCTTGGAAAAGGGACATTACTTTGAATAATTTATTAAATAATACAAAGGAAATTTTTGACAGAAAGAGTATTCCGAGAGTAATGTATATAATCCCTTGTTTTTGTAAGAAGTTATATATAGGTTAGAAATAAATATTTTAATTCTGCTTTATATATTCATGAAAGAGATACAGGTCACATTATTAATTTTGATGAAGCTAAAGTTGTTTTCTTTGAGAAAAATGAAATAAAAAGAAGAATTAAAGAATATTTATTATTAAAAATTTATGATTTTGAAGCAATTAACTTATTCAAAAGTTTTTTTAATATTAAGGTTGTATGGTAGGTAAGTGGAATTGTGGATAATGTTTAGTTAAATATGATTTTTGTGCTTTTTTATATTTGAAAGGTCTACTTGTAGCAGTGAAACCATTGGTTGTATTTTTAGAGTTTATCTCTTGGCTAGTCTGGTTGAGTTATAAATATGGGATAGTTTTGATTATATATATATATATATAATGTAATGGTCAGAACAGGATATTGCACATTTTTTTTACATATTCTTTATTTATTTACAAATATAGGGGATTTGAACACAGACTTTCAGGAACCCTTCACCTATCCATACTATCTTATACCACTGATACACATATCTACACACATGTAGAAAAGATAGATAATCAGCAATAAATGTATTTTGTGCTGAATCAGCACTCATCAGTTGATCCAGATTTTGATCTCCCAAACATATATATAATCAGTGCACAATTTATATTAAGATAGCAAATCTTCATAATTTTAATGGACAAGCTTCAATCTACTCCAACCTCCAACTCTTCAGCCATCCTTATTATTGAAAATTTGATGAAGAAAATCCCAAACCCCATGCTGATGCTTTTATTATTACCATACCCATGTTGACCTCAAGTCACTCTGACCCCTCATGTGTAGAACCTTATCCATTTAAATATATAGAAGAGGGATGGGCAGGATGGAGGCTTAATGTGTAAGATTTGAAATACAGGCATTCTTCATATACTTGGAGCTTAATTGTAAATATAGAAGATTTGAACACAGACTTTCAAGCACCCTATATTTACTTATATTTACAATTAAGCTCCAGGTATTATGAAGAATGCTTGTATTTCAAACTTACACATTAAGCCTGCATCCTGTCCATCCATCTTCTATGTATTTAAATGGATAAGATCCTAACCATGAGGGGCCAGAGTGACTTGAGGTCAACATGGGCATGGCAATAATATTGGCATTAGTATGGGATTTGGGCTTTTCATCATCAGATTATCAATGGTATGAATGGTGAAGAGTTGGAGGATGGAGTAGATTGAATCCTGTCCATTAAAGTATGAAGATTTGTTATCTTAATATAAACTGTGCACTGATTATATATATATATGTTTGGAAGATGATAATATGGACCAACTGATGAGTGTTGGTTCAGCATAAAATATGTATATTGGTGATTATTTATCTTTTCTACATGTGTGTGGTCATGTATAACAGCGGCATGACATAGTGTGGATAGTTAAAGAGTGCTTGAAAGTCTGGGTTCAAATTTCCTTTATTTGCAATTAAGCTCCAGGTATATGAAGAAAGTCTGTATTTCAAAACTATTTATTTATATAAATTATACGGAGATCGCCTGTTTTAAGCATGAGTAAATAAACTAACACATGGATATTTAAAATAATATTTTATTCAATATAATATAACTATTACACAACCATATTTGTAATCTTCTGTTAATTCATGGAGATCGTAAGTTACTCCTGATGAATGATGGTAGTCCATGCAATCTTACATAAACAAAGTAATAAATCATATAATAGTAATAATTTATTAACAAGTATACTTATTAATTGATGTACAATTAATTTTTTTAATGAAATTAACAAATCATGTAACAGTAATTTATTTATAAAGTATAATCATTAATTGATATGCAATTTATTTCATTATCAAAGTCCTTTAATCTTTACATATCATAGTATCAATATATTCGTAAATAATATAATCCATTTGTGCGCTCGTGTGATTTCATTAATCAACTTTGTTGCACATATTTAAGTGTGTAATGATTTATATTTTGGACATATATATATATGTGTGTGTGTATTTATAATTACCTAAAAGCCAACAAGGAAATTTAATAATAATAGATTTTAAAAAAATACATAGTCTTTAAATTTTAAAAATAATTTACTGTCATAAGTTTAAAAAAAGAAAATAAATAATTTTTTAAGACAAACTTAACTGATAAATTGCCTTTTCTTTTTGATTATAGGGATGGAGCATACATAAATACACATATTGTAATAAAATTCAAGTCGTGCTTTCTCTAAATAATCATGTTGGATAATTTCATGCAGAAACATCAGAACATTGTTTAATAGTTTAGTAATAGACGATGGTATAAATAATAATTGCTTAGATAATATTAATGGAAAAGTTATTTTATTGGAAAGGCAGTTGTAAATCCTTTCTTTGTGATGAATAATACACTGGGATTCTTTCATAATCAGAATTAAATATTTAGTTTGATCATTTAATAAGGATACACAAAAACAAAGCTTAATAGAATGTCATGTAACAATATTTTAAAATTTATCCATTTTATACTATTGTATGTTGGATTTTGTTTTAAATATTTTATTTTTTGTTGTTAAAATGATAAACATTTCAATTTCGATACACATGTTTACGTAGTTCTTTTTTAAAGGGAGATAAATTGAGTTGTCAGAACAATAAGTTACTCAGATGTAACAAATATGTTACATCTATTTAGTCTTGAGGAAATGAACAGCCATGTTATAAGTGGAAGTAAAAGTTCAATTTTGATAAATTTAAAACAAATTATGTATAAATTGAAATTTGTTCGTCTAGAGAGAGGAAAATTATATGGATAAGAATTTAATTGAATGGTTTATAATAAAATTTAGTTTAGACAGTTGATATGACCCATAGAGGGAAAACTGAATTTAATATGTTATTAACAGAGAAAACTGTAATTTAAAAAATGTAATAGAAATACTCAATGTTACTTTTATGTAATTCTATAGTTGTGTTATGTATTATGATTGAAATTGAAATTTTGTAATTGATATGTATATTTTGCAAATACGTTTGGGTGTGAATAAAGTCCCATTTTGAAAGTAAGATACTATATTTGATCTGAGTTGGAGGTGGCTTGCTGTTATTTGCCATTATTTTTAAAACAACTTATTTATTTTACAAGAGATTGTAAAACCCCAAAAGAAACCACATGCCAGGTGGATGGATGAAGTAAGAAAGTGTGCAGGGGTGATGTCGAGAAGAGAGATTAGAAATCTGAGAAGATGGATTGAACTTGGAGAGACTTTCGTCCTGCAGTGGATTGATAATGGTTGACGATGTTGATGATATATATGTATATATGAAAACACATGCGTGCAAGAATATATTTATATATAAAAAATCCTTATATGTGTACCCGTATATATACAATTTAATAGAATTATGTTGAATTTAAAAAGAAAAACCACTTTAAAGTTTATGAGATAACTACAAAATTTTGAAACTCATGCACCCATCAATATATACATATATTAAATACAATTCAATTTATAAGTGCGATAATTCAAAAATATTCTCATTTTTGAGGATATTGTGATCTATACAAAATGCAATGAAATTTATTAATTTCACAACATCTTGGAACAGGAATAAAGGTATTTAAAAAAATTCAAGTGATTGCAAAATGCATTCTTGTTCCACCATTATCAGTTACTCCAGATATTTTCCCAGTCATGTGCTCATCATCATAGGTAGAAATATTTTTAACATATTTATCCATGACAATATCAAAATAAGCATGTTCAAGTAATGTTATAAATTAAATTGAATAAATTAGAAAATAGTGATGGTAAAGATATATGTTGGCAAGAATCGGAATCAATAGGTGAAGGTTGTTTCTTCTAGGAATACAATTTAAGGTTCCTTTTTTTATATATGATTTTATTTATAAGTTTTAAGGTTGGTATAAAATGTTCAAATTTTATGGTATATTCAATATTTATTAAATATGATATTGCATAAATGTTCAAGCTTGTCATCACCAAAATTCTTCCATCAGTCGTCAACACAAATTCTAAGAATAAAAGATAGCATGCAGCTCTAAGATATTAATATAGACATGAAAGTTAATTTCTCATTAAACAGGCAAATATAATCTGTTTAGAAATCAGACTAATAAATAGTTATTTAAAAGTACTGTCCAACCACTATAACAAACTTAATTTTGCATAAAGCTACATGGTTTACAGATGCAAAATATTATGATAATAATTCAAGCTTGTTAAGATCAAGCTCTTCAATCATTTATTAAGGCAATCTCTAATAATAAATGGTGGACAACCATCTTTTATTTGGGTTTAAAGTAATAATATATTCAAGAAAGTTGACATCTTAACGTCATAGACTGAAAATTTTTTAAAATTAATTTAAATAAATCCATTAAATAGGTAAATATAACTTGTTTCTAAAGCAGACTAACAAATAGTTATTTTTAATACTTTCAAACTCTACTAACCTTAATTATTATTTGGATAATAAAACTTCACTCATACAATAATAGCTCAAGATTATCAACATCCATAATCTTTAGGAAGATGTCAAAGCATTCACTATCTCTAAAAGGTGGAAATCCATCTTTCTAAGATATTAACATAGACAAAAGAGATTACACATTGACTATAATAGATTGAGATTTTTAAATGTTTAAGAAATTTAAATAAACCACATATGCAAAAAAAAAATAACCTGGTTTGAAGTGAGACTAATAAATAATTATTTTAAAACTTTCAAATCCACTAACCTTAATTACTGTTTAGACAATAAACTTGATTTGTATATAGCTAGATAGTTCAAGGATATAAATCATATGATAATATCCCAAACATATCAACAGCAAAAATCTTTAATCTGATGTCAAAGTAATCTTTATGAATATATTGAAATGAACAATTAATTATTCATTTTAAAAAAATGCTTCTTCTAAGCAAAATGATATGCAATTTTTTTTTTTTTAAAAAAAAAAAAAAAAACTGAAATGAATGTGCAAAAACAGAAATAACTTTTCTTCTTATAAAAATCAATTTTTCTTTTCCTGTGATCAGAAGTGGATATTACTTCATTCAAATTCCAGGATATTCACTATGCTTTGGTGAATAAAAAGTAAGGACACTATTAACAGTTAGCTATATCTAATCTGGAAAACTTTTGCATGATAATTTGAATAACTCTGGCTGAAATGAAGAAATAAGCTTATTTAAAAGACATGTAGAAATTAGATATTTATGTATTAGACCTGCAACACATATTAGACCTGCAGCACCTTTTCATATTCATATCAATCCACTGACAACTTTCTAATCTTTTGATCTGATCAAAATAACATGTACATTTGGATCTTCTACAACTTTAAAATGATAAATTCATTAAAACTGACCACATTTACATGATATTTTTGTAAAACATTATCATCAGCCTGAATATGTATGTGAAAAGGTGCTTCAGATCTAATAGGTGTTACAGATCCAATACAAAACAAATACTAAATTACAAAAATACTCTAAAATACTACCAAAAACCAAAAATATACACATATGGTTCCTACCAGGTAATATATAAAAATGAAATTATGCATTTTTAACGATACTAAAAATACAACTTTGACACAAAAAATATAAAATATGATACGGAATGTTAATTTCTAACAATCCTAAAATTATGAATTTCATCAAAATATTTGATCTTAAAAAATAAATTTTTAATAACAATAAAAATATTGATATGCCATACAAAAATATGTAAAAGTACAACAAGCCAATTATCCAATTCCCAAATGTTATTTCAAATACAGTCAAAACAATCACTAAGTTACAAAAATAGTCTAAAATATCAAAAAAAAAACATAAAATATAGACATATGATACTTCTTGCACAATATATAACAGGAATTTCCATGATGAAACAATCAATTTTCCAGTTCTACTTTATTTTAAGTGAATAAACTTTTTTCCCAAAATGGAGACTAAAAGTAAAATTTTTATTTTTCCCAAAATGCACACTTACCTAACATGTGATTGTATTTGTGTTTCATCCAAAAATGATCGTAATCAGCACTTTTATAGACCTTAGAATAGTCAAAATAAGTCATTGAATCAAAACTACAAATACAGATTAAGTAAAAAATAGTTTACAAATGCAATTGACAACACTAAAGATGTTGTGAAACTCTGGACAATAACTGAGAGTGTAAACTTATCACACACAAAAAAAAAAACACGGCATGGTACAAACTTTCCACATATAGTTATTTCAATCAATTACAGTTTTATCTGATAAGCCAAGCTCTACTTTCCCCCATTCTATAGAGCTTAATTTGAAAACCCAACTACAAATAAACTAGATCACCATTTAGAAATGGAATTCTCAAATCCTCCAACCATGTTCCCTTATGGATGCCAATTTTACTATTACATGTTTTGATATAAGATTGGATAACACATGATCACAAGTTTAAACATTTATCACAGTTGTGAAAAGGCCTACCATCTCCTCTACATTGCAGATCTAATATGTAAGTAGCAGAAGTTACAAGACTATATTATCACCATAACATATTTTTAATATTTGTCAGAAAGCAAAAAAATGATAATTATTCTGTTTAAGAGGGTCTTACATTTAAAGTCTGATTTGCACTTTATTTTAATTAATCTAAATTTGTAAATAATGCTTGTTATCCAAATATTATTTTGGAAGAATATGTCAGTTTTTTTTAAAAAAAAAAAAAGAAATGAATTTGTAATAAAGCATTGTTAGCCAAGAGGTCAGCGCCAGCACCTTGCAAGCAAGCAGTTGGTCGCAGATGGTTATTGTGGGTTCGCCTCCCAGCCGATGCTATGATATATGGAAAAAAAAGATAAATAAATAATGATAATCTTATAAATGCAATGCACACATATAACTTGTTTAAGTGTCAAATAACTGCAGTTAATAATTTATTTTCATTAATCTCATTCATTCATAGTTAAACTTATATTTGATTACTGAAAATTAAATTTTATGTAGATCAATTAATATATACACAGATTTTTGTTCAATGTTTAATAGTTTACATATATTTGCATCTATATGGAAGATTACATTCCTTTCAGTTTAATTAATTCAAAAACAATCTCAGATTGAGTCATCCCTGTATAAATTGTAGTTGTATTAAATTAGATTTAAGACCAAAAGGCCACTTCTTATAAATATTGTATAGAAGATTTACTCAATTAGGGTCAGGACCAAAAATCCATGATTATTAAGATAAAGATAGCATTGATGTCTATCCTATACAGAACATATGTATGTGTAAGTACTAGGAGATAGACATGTCAAAAAAATATTTGAAATCCAGGCATTCTTCACAAACCTGGAGCTTAAAATCCCCTATATTTATGTCAAAGAAATGTTTATATTTATGAATTCATACATGTATAGAAATATATTTAAGTGTATTGAAGTCAAGATTAAAGGTACAGTGAATTGATTAATTCTTTAAGTATAAAGTTTCTTGACCAATTTTATGTGACCAATTTGATATTTTTTATTCATTAAAAATTAAAATTTTTCATAAAATTCTTTAAAATTATAACTTCAAAAAATGAAAGTCGCTGTAAAAATAATATATCAAATTTGCAAATAAATAAAAAGATTAATGAAGTGAAATAAATAATCAGAACAAAGGGTTTCATTTCAGTGTTCATGCTAAAAACTAACAATAAACAATTCTGTAAAAATTTTTTTATTACAAATGTATATCATTAAAAATACATGTACATAATTTAAACACTCAACTTATAATTACAAAAAAAAAAGGCAAAACATAATAGTATGATATTTTTAGTAAGCATTCTTTTGATTTTTTGGCCATTGATCACTTCCTGTTTTATATTATTAAATGTCCCTTCATTTATTTTCTGATAAAAAACAAATATGTTCCAGTAAAACATAATTTCAAAAATTTTAAAAAACAGAAATTATGCAAGTACAATTAATTACATTTGTGTTCAATATTATGTCTTCACCTTAATTTGAAAAACATATCTTCTTCACTTTGTTATACTATCTCTGAATAATTCTTATGTATAACTATTTTATTGAAATTAATTTCAATCAATATACATTTTAGACTAAATTTTTTTTTATCAAATGAATGCAAAATTTTCAATGAATTTTCCAGAGTGGCTGAAATGAACCATGACCTGATTATAGTGCCCAAATAGTGAAAAAAGGTAATTTGGTGATTGGATTTGAAAGTTTAACCCACAAAGGCCACAATTTTTTATAAAGTAATTACTATAACTAATATCTGACACCATCTATGAAAAAAAAAATGTTATTTTATGGTATCCAAATAATCATTTAAAATAAATAATTATAAAATTATTTCTTTTAGATTGGAGCATGTACTTCTGACTTCCTATCTTCTCCATGCAAATTGCCTTTTTTCATATTCTGCATATATAAAAGATTTTCCTTTTCAATCATTTGGATGCATTTCTTTAGGAAAATTAGGATAATTTATTATGATGAAATAAATTTGAATTTTTTATTATAAGTATTATTAACTTAAAAATATTATAATAGATCACAAACAATAGAGAAATAAAATTATTTACCTTTAGCATACAGTTTGTATGAAATACCACTGACACAAAACAAAAGGCTTAATTTTTTCATTACATGAGCAAAATGCATATTAATCTTTGTTTGTTTGAAAATTTTGTGCAATATCACTTGCAGCCATTGCAAGTTAACAATTAATCTCTTATATTAAAATGAAGAGAAAGTCATCAGATATATTTTCAATTTTAGTATAAGTTATTAATTATTAATTAATTTCATGTTTTCTTTTATTTATCTGTAAGCGAAAAGTAAAACCATTTTTAAATAATCAATTGCAGAGAAATAATCTCTCTTACAATCCTGTATAAAAAACAGCAATGAAAAAAATCACATTCTCATCAGCTCTGTCAGCTCATGAGAATTTTGATGTATTCCATCTCTGTTTTCTTCTCTAGAAAATAATACTTATATGTCCATTTACCAAGCTATATTGAATTGGATTTGTTAAGGTTGAGAATTTGAAAGTGTGATTGCAGTCTGAAATAATTTTCCATTTATATCCAGCAATAATTATGTTCATGATAGAGCTATGGCAGACAAATATACTTCTATAGTAGATTAATGATAATTTTATATATGCACAGAGCATTTTTTTTCTTTCTTGAGATCTTTGTTTGGAAAACAAGTACAAAAAAGTTTTAAATGAATATCTACTGGAATAATCATGTTTTATTATTGAATTAAGATTTATACAACAAATGCAGGTATATAATGAACATTAGAATGGCAGGCATTTTTACTCCATATGTCTAAGATATACTTTAGTTCATGTAACTCTATTTTGATAAAAATCTTACAAATATATTGCTTAATTAGTATTCTTCTAGGTGCATGTATTGTAATAATTTTAGCCATAAACATTATAAAACATTAATTCAATTGGGATTAATGTTGATATAAAAAACAAAATAAAAAATTATAATGAAAATGGCAGAAGTGTAAAAAATAAAATTTGGTAATCAATTTAGTACTCTTACATGATTCTATAGTTCATGATAAAACTACTATATTTATTCTTCTTTAATCTTTTTGCATTTTTAAAGAATGCCACTGTTATAATTTTTTTCACTCCACTGTTAGGTTATAAAAAAATTAGAAAATGCTATAAATTATTTTAATATTTTTAAAATAATTCAAATTTTAATTTGAATTGCATTCAGTAGATGTTAAAATCTATCAATAAGCAAATTCAGGACTCATGAAGCATTTCTTTTTTGAAGATAGAAAAATTAACATATTTGTGCAGTATTGACTTTTGATTAATCTACAAATAAATTTGCATATACTTTTTTCAATTGTTTACTATTTCTTTTGCAAAATTATTAAACATTTGTTTCTCAATAAGTATTTGATGTTTACATATAAGTTTTTTAATAAAATGTAATGGCTTTTAGCAAAAATGGTTCAACTGTAAATTTACATGATATTAAATCAACACAACCTCTGACAAAAAAAAACTTTATTACATCAAGTGTTTAAACTGATAATCAAATGAAATTCACAAGACAAAAGTGATATAATTATCATGAAAATAACAAATAGATAAGTTGTGTAAAAAGGAAGCTCTTTTATTAACTTATTGGATACTTTAATTTTTTTGAGAGAATCTACATACATACATACCTATAAATTATCTAGAAGAAACTACATTTTAATTAGCATATTCTATTTAGTGAAATGTCCATATTCATAAGACCAATTACAAAAAGGATAATAAATATTGATTGCTAGATTCAAACTCATTGACATCTGTTTCTTAAGATTTATGGATTTAAATTTAAGATCATCTATAGAACCAAAGCATGACTTCCAGCACATTACAAAATCATTCTTGCTTTTAGAAAAAAAATATTCATTTAAATTGCCATTTGAATTTGGAACACACACATATAAAACAAAATAATCCATGCATTTTAGGAGTAAAGTGATTGCCTTTATAAATAAAATAAAATGTTCTTTAATAGAAAGAACCAAATTAATTTTAAACAACTATCTTAAAAAATGTTCACTAAAAGAAAGAGAACAAATATAGAATATCAAATATACCAAGTTTTAGTCATGAGACCATAATGCCATCTATCAAATATAGTATTTTATTACAACCCACTGGAAACATACTTATTATGCATGTGTTAGAATTTTAACACCTACATTACAATGTGTAGGTGGGTAACATAATAAATAGATGTATACTTATAGCTGATACTGAAAAGGAATTATGATACTACTACAATCTTATTGTATAATATAGGAATCAGTGATTATTAATATTTACCTTTGGATAGATTCAAATATGTATTGAAATGGATTATATAATTATTAACCACCTAATATATATATATATATATATATATATATATATATATATATATATATTAGGTATATATATATATATATATATATATATGAGTTAAAACACTAAAAAAAGTATGAAATAGAAAATATTGGATTATCCCATGGACTGCAATCAAATTCTGTAGTGCTATTATTATTTGATTTTGAATACCTACAAATTCTTATCTGAATTTGACCCCTTTATCCAATATATTGAATATTTGACTGCTAAATGTTTCAGTGATGTCTTCAAGTTTTTGTCTTTAATTTTATTTAAGTTATGCTATATACAAGTGTTAAGGAATGATTTCCTGTATAGTGTTATATAAAATAAACAATCACATTTATACATTCAATTAAAGGTAAGCTGACTTAAACCACAAAAGGATAAATAATTATTGAACGATACTTGCTCTGATAACTTATTTAGGTTTGACCCCAACATATAATTCTTCATAATAAATTATTATCAGCAAAATTAAGCCAAACATGTATCTTCCTTTAATTAAAGCTAAGTACCTTGTTTAACATTCCCCAGAATGTAAATACACACATACTAATTATTACAATCTAATGTTATTTTAATGTGCAATTTCATGACTTACATTCTAGTTACCAATGTAAGTAGAATATTTATCTATTAAATTTAAAAAATCCTATCTTTAGTTATTTCCTTTATATTGCTCAGATAGTTCAATACTATTGATAATCAATTTATATTACCAGAATTATTTATGGATGGTAGATTTAGTCATAAGGGCTAGCAATATTTACTATTCAAATAAATTCAGATTGTGATAGTATGAGTGATGGAATTAGGTTTTCATACATATGCATATGACTTAATTGTCATCAGGCATAATTATATAGTTTTAAATTAAAAATTCCATAAATATTAATAGAGTCTCTAGCGTGTGGGCCATATAAGTTAGAGATTACTCATATAGGTCTCTCATTTTAGAATATATATGAGATAGATGTTTTTAAATAAACTCTTTAGCCAACTCATACTTACTCTTTATAACATAGCACTACTATATATATATATATATATATATATATATATATATATAGAGAGAGAGAGAGAGAGAGAGAGATGATGGCTTTCATTGTTCATGTCTTTGACTTGCATGTTTTATGATGATACAATTGTAAAACTATTTGATAAAAACTCTTTTTTTCCATGTAAAATAGAAGATTTATGGGTAAAAGTTTTCAATATAAACTATTTCTGTGTATGGCTGATTGCAGTGGCAGAGTCTGGAGTTCAAGTTCATAGTCAGGCTTTGTTACTTCAGGTGCTCCATTTATCTATGAACTTCAATAAAAGATTTGATTACATTGGTATTGCTTTAGTCTTAAAACATACCTATTTACACATTAAAAAATGCTGATTAAATATTATTAACACTATTTCTTGTGGAACAATTTAATCTCTATGCAAATTCTTTTAAATCAATTGAACATGAAGTCTAAGAAATCTGTGTATAATATTTTCAAGCATTATTGATTTATTGATACAAACTATAGAATAAATAAAGATGTTTCCATGTTTATTCCAATATTTCAGATTCATGGCTTTTTTCTCTATATGTGACTCCAACAAAAATTTTTATCCATGTAGTCTTTTTTTAATAATCTGCATATTTTAGCACAATACATACAAAAGAAAAACTCAAAAACAATATTTATTGGGTTGCATGATTAATTTTCATCTGAGAAAGGAAAAGTAAATGGAACAATTTTAGTCAGTCTGATATTCTGATACTCATATGTCATTTGATCTTATGTCATTTGATCTTATAATAAACCAACCACTTGCTTACTTATTTTATGTTCTTCTAGATCTCTTCAGCAACTAGTTTGGATTTTGATTGTATCAACTCTTATCTCATTTAAAGCCATGTCCAGCCATTTAATTCTCTCAATGATATTCAAATTTAAAAACAATAAATTAATTTGATAAAATCATTTATTAAAAAAAAACTTTTTAAGGTATATAAAAAATGGCTTTTTTATATAAATCTACAAATGCATTCACACCATCCTTAGTGTTATTTAGGCTGCCTGATACCAATACCCCATTCTAAATTATACAATTTGATGACAAGCTTTTCACTATGAATAACTCATGTCACTCAGGTTCCAATGAAATTTCCTGCTTTTGTTTTTGCCCATCTTAGGCACTTTAGTGAATTATACCTCTGTGACCTGTAAAATCCAAAGGTTATATGACATTAAAGGTCTATATCCAATCTCAATGGTATCATTTACCAAAAAAACAAGGCTTAAACTCTGCTCTTACCAACCTTCACACAATTTTAATGAAGCCACTGGGAATTAATATACTGGAAGAAGTTGTAAAGGATCATCTAGAGCCACATCCACTTCTCTATATGCAGTTAGCAAAAAGACTTTTCTGACATAAAGGTTGCTCTGATATTTAAAGCAGTCTTAAACTCAGTTCAGGAGTTAAAAAAAGTGCAGAGTTATGCATTTGATTCTGTGTCTATTCCCATTCTGATTGATATGCTAGCTAACATTACCATTCCAAGTACTTGGGTTTACTTAATTACCAACTTACTGCAGAGCAAAGAGATACATATCACTTTTAATGGCAAAATTTCACCATCATTGATCCCTACACAATCCATCTCCCAAGGCTCACATCTTAGTGCACTTCTCTTCATTGTTATATAAATCCCTTATTAAAGCATATACAACAGACATTTTCAGGTATCCAAATTATATATACTCACCAATAGATTCCATGCATAACTTACATGGATGATGTCACTATTTTTCTGCCATCTTGTAAGCATCTCATTCTATTGCAAAGCATCCTCAATCAATATTCTGCCATGCCCAAACTTAGATTTAACATGAATAAAACAGCAGCATGGTTTATATATACCAACAAACCATTATACTCAAATATTCCAGGGAAAGGCAACACCTTTCTTAGGCTTCCCATTTTACATTGGCTCATGATAAAAAACACCTTACAAAACAAGCTTAAAGAAAATGTCACAAAAATTCCCAACTCCCTCTCCAAAGATTCTCTCTCCCTTTATGCTAAAATTAACCTATTTAATATATTTCATCATGACTAAAATTATATATTATTTGCCTATTGTTAAATTTTTAAAATTGTTTAATTTTGCCATCTCCTCCCTCTGCAATAAGCTACTTGGGACAGAAGGACAGATTCAATCTCAGCTAAGAGACTTACTTACCCACCAAATTAATAATGGTCTGGGCCTCCACAGCACCCAAGTTTTCTATATCTAAAAAAGTCATAAATTCAATTACATCAATTGTTCAAAAGTTCTCAGCATTATGATCACTGTTACAAATAATCCCTACTGATAGATCTCCCCCTATATCAGCTTCATTTCTCACCTCATTTTACCAATCAATCTTATCAGTATTCAACCAATCAACATTCCCCATGACTAATAAATACATATACTGGCAAACATATTTTATACTATATCTGGAAACCAATGAAGATTATTCTTGTCTCATGCTTGATATCAATAATAGTCAGCTAATCCACTCCTTCAGAACATAATCCCTCAAGCCTCAATTTTTTAGATTTCCTAGTTTGTCTTAACGTACATACATTGCCAACATTGTATTTATTCTGGTATCACCATCTATATAAAAATTTAAATTCATTCTGCACCTTATGTCATGTGATAGATGAAACTCAACAACATCTCTATCAGCAACTGTCAAGCCCTCAACAAAATCAGGACTATCATGCTAACTACATACAGACAAACAGTTGCATCTATACAACAGTTAATTCAATCCTATCAAAAGACACACCCACCACAGCATCTGCAACAACATTCACTCTGTATGCCTTCTGGTGCACTCACTCCATCTTCAACATTGGTAGTAACACCAAAAGATACCCAGTTACATTCATCAATAAGCTTCAACAAATCAAGACCTGTGACAACAATACTGCACCCTCCCTGACATTTTTGCTGCCACCTGGTCACTACTAAAACAACTAATCAATCTATAATTGTTCATAATCAAACAATAACCACATTGAAAAGCATTCAGTGATACTATCCATTACTTTCAACAAAACACATCTTCACTAACTGCTTTAACTCCATCCACCATCAGACTACAGTATTTCTCTCCATCTATTGCAATTCTACTCTGAATTGACTTTGTTCTTTGTACAGCATCACTAGCTTGATTTTATGCTACATGAATTATAAGTTATCTCCTTAGTATACTATAAGATTAACAATTAAAAGAACAATAATTAAGATTAATTTAGTGACTGTAAATAACATGATGCCAAATTTTATAATCTTAGGTCATATCTATCTGTCAATGAAATTGAGTTCTATATTGAACTGTTGTTTTAAGACTTTGATGATTAAACTTGATGTCCATCTCTGTATCAAAACTAGTAGCAGCATTTGTAAAAAAATTATGTCATGAAACCTGATTATTGTAACTCTTGAAATTATTCCATATAAAAATTTGTACAATGCGATTGTATCTGTAATCCTTATAATCAATGTTATGTAATGCTATGTAACCCAAAGAATTAGTAAAGATTATTGTTGAAACATAATAATAATGATAATGATGATGATAATGGTAATAATAATAATAGCACAATAACAACAACAACAAGGCCAATAATAATAATAATAATAATAATAATAATAATAATAATAATAATAATAATAATAATAATAATAATACAAGCAGATAACCCCACAATGATATACCTTAGATATGTGGATGATGTGTTTATTGCTGCTAAAAGAAGTACAATCTTAAACATCACCAAAGAATTACAGCTGATATCTAAACTCACACTAAATACCACATGGGAAAATGATCAACACCATCTAAAATATCTGGACCTAGATGTACAAAGAGAAGATAAACAATTAATGTACCACATGACCATCAAACCCCTAGAAATCAGAGGATACATGCATCAGAGTGCAATAGTTCCCAACTCACATAAATATGCTGGACTGAATTCATTTCTATATAGAAATGATTACTTATGTAAATGTAATTCAGACAAAAGAGATAACATATTAAAATACATTAAAAAACTAAAATCTGTTGGCTACAAATATAAACACATAACTAAAAGAATAGCACTGTTCCAAGCAAAAATAAACCAGCAAGGCAGAATCAGAGATAATAAACCATGAATAACTATATCATACATACCCAACATTGCCAAACATCTAGCTAAAACATTATCAAAAGAATTTATTATTGGCTTCTGCACTTCAGCCAACACTATTAGACTAATAAACAATTCAAAAGATAGACTTGATCCCAAACTAATATCTCAAGTGGTGTACCAGATATAATGCCCTCAGGCCGGATGCAGAGCCTCATATTATGGGGAAACAAAAACTACCATTACAAATAGAGCATCCCAGCATGCATATATATATATATATGTATAAAAGGGCACTGAACAACAAGGAGTCAACATCAGCATTCGTGGAATATGAAAAAGCTACTGGACATTGAACCCACCAACCCCAGAATAGTGTGCAAAGACAGTAATGACCATAGATGCAAAATAAAGGAGGCATATTTCATAAATAATGACACCCAATCAATTAATAGAGAGAACACCTGTTTTACCATTTCAAAGAGATGGACAAACTAAGTCAAACAATATTTTAAATAAATACTGAAAACCCAATCAATTAATAGAGAGAACACCTGTTTTACCATTTCAAAGAGATGGACAAACTAAGTCAAACAATATTTTAAATAAATACCGAAATACATAAATTTGAATCCTCCCCCTCATCACTATCAACCACACACAGCTATGATTATGAAGCCATAGAGCTTTGAAAGCACTAGGCTTTAAATAAATTTAAAAACTTCTTTAAGAGCATTAGAAGCGCATAATTATTGATATTAAATAATAATAATAATAATAATAATAATAATAATAATAATAATAATAATAATAATAATAATAATAATAATAATAATAATAATAATAATAATAATAATAATAATAATAATAATAATAATAATAATAATAATAATAATAATAATTCAATTTTATTTAAAGTGCAAAACAACAACCAATGTTCAATTACAGAATGCACATTAAAATAATAAACTATAGAAAAATCTAATAAAATATAATAAATACTAAGAAGTATGGAGAGATGCATGTTGGGAGTAACAAGAAAAGATAAGAAGAGATCGAAAACGCAATGTATGTGTAAGAGAACAAACAGGTGTTACTGATCTCCTTGAAAAAATTAAAAGACTGAAGTGAAGTTGGGCTGGACATATTTCTAGAAGAGATGATAATAGATGGACAATTGAAAATTTAAACTGGATTCCATGAGATTGTAAAAGACCCAGAAAGAGACAACTTGTGAGATGGATGGATGAAATAAGAAACTGCAGGGGTGATGTGGAGAAAAGAAGCTAAAGATCGGAAAAGATGGATTGATCTTGGAGAGGCTTTCATCCTGCAGTGGATTGATAATGGTTGATGATGATGATGATACAGGTATGAAGAAAATAATAAAAAAATAAATTCATGGCAAATGGTTTAGGCACTAAGATCATAAATTGTATTTTAGTTTTAGAGCTTTGTGGAATTGTTTGAAATCAAGATGAAGTTTATTATTATTCATAAAGTCCTTATTTGTATGTACCAATTATATGAATTATGGAAAAAAACCTAAGAGCATCTGAATGAAATGTAATTAGATTTATAGACCTATGTGAGATTGCAGGATATTTTTGAAAGTAAATTTGAGATAGTTGTAAATTTGTAGATGATCTTGTATAAATATGTAATGTCTTTGATTTTTCTTCTTTGTATCAATAAAATATTAAAACAGTCAGGAAAATGATTATATTTAGAATAATAATAATAATAAATAATTAAATATTTCATTACTCGGAAGGTCACATGACCCCTCAGGCATCAAAATTGACTAATTGAAGTTCAATACAGAAATACTTCGCTCTTAAGTTTGCTATTTAACCACTCCATTACGTCACAAAGAGCAATAAATTTAATGAGAAGATTGCAGCTGGATTAGAAACTATTGACACACAACTGTGTTAGATTATTTGTAAGCTTTAAAAATTTAGAATCAATTGATAATAAATTTGCATTAGATCTTCAAATTACTAGGTCCTTGCTTATTGCAGCTGGAATCCTGAAATGTACTTATGATTCTGGGCTTTCAATATACTTTTTTTTTCTCTCTCTCTCTCCACATATATATATATATATTCGCCAATAGATAATGAGAATATGATGGTCATGATTTTAAAATATTTTTTGCTCAAATAAATTTAACGAATTAAATTAATTTTTAAAAAAAATTTTTTTTTAAAAGATATTGGTTAATGAAATCTAAATTTTGTCTTTTAATTAACTTGAATCAATGAATCAATTTTAAAAATTTTCATTACAATGAATTTCTATTGAATTGAAATTAAAAATTAAAGAATTTAGAAGAAAAAAAAAACTTTTATCATAGTGTCATTAGAAAATAAAATCGAGCAAATTTCGAATTATTGTAAAATAGAATACTATGACTTAATTCCTTATCAAAACAGATGTAGTGTTGTTATTGGTATAAGTATATATAAATCTTTATCTTTTAATAAAATAGGAATATGTTAAAACTAATCCTGTTTAATATTCCTTTATTTATTATTATACAATATTTACTTTCATGACCTATTTTTTTAAGTTGTTCTCCCCAGTCTGATTAAAATATATTCATCTACTCTAACTGTTGTCAAATGTTACATTTTACTATCTTTATATTCTCTTCATGTAAGTTTCCAAACAATAGTTCAAAAGCCTATAATTCATTTTTCTGAATCATGAAGTGTTATCTCTGAGATAATAAGCCATTGCAACTTTTTCTGGCCTTGAGCGATTTAGCACAGCAGGAGAGTGATGATTCCAAAAGTTAAACAACTGTAGATTGATTTCCAATTAAGTACTATAAAAAATTACTTTGGCTGATTGAATAAAATTATTATGGTCAATTTGCCACATGAATATCTGAATATTACATGATCTTTAAGCAATTAATCATATGATAATTTAACTCCTTTTTTCTCTTGCTTAAAATTAAGTTCTATTTTTAAACAAAACACTATATCCAGTAATTCAGATGAACATTATATATTTGTTTTGATATATATTTGAGGGTGTTTAATAATTGTTTAGCAAAAAATATACTTGAGTTACAATTAGATATGATGTTGAAGTATTTAAGAAAGAAAAGTATTTTTGTTGAAGAAATTAAAATCAAAAATGATCCAGAAATGTTTTATATGTGGATATATTTGTGGTTCACAGATTGTTTTTTATAACCTTCACAAAACTCATCTCTAGTGGTGTTTCTTTCTTCTTGGAATTGGAATAGCTGTACTCATTTATAAGTTGCCACTATATGTAACTTTGCTTTAGAAGGATTTACATTGTAACAGAAATAGGTTTTGTAACTAATAAGCATTTAATATAAAAAAGATGAGATATTAAATATTAATTAGCATAAATTGAATTTAAAAAGATTTCTCATTTAGTTGAATATTAATAAATGTTCAATTTTGGCAAATTTTGTAAAATCTATTTTCAGATCTTGTAATACCTTCTGGATAAATAACATTAGAACCAAAATAACTATATATTTTTTTGCTTTTGTTCTGATGTTTTGTTACACGTTTTTTTTTCATTTTAGATGTAATGGATAGCTAACTACAAAAGCATCACCATCACTGAAAGTTGTTAGAAATAATATTTAGCTACTTCTTAAGTTTAAATTTTTTTTAAAATTATGGAATATTTTGTTCTTTATGCAAATCTCGATGTTACACCTCATTACTTATTTCTTATGTTACCAAACATTCAAAACAAAAAAAAGAGTTTGAACTTAATCTAATATTTTCCAGCCAGGCAAAAAAAGTCACTTCTCTTTTGTAGATATTAAGTATAATTTTAGAGCAATGTACTTTCAAGTGTTAGCTATATTAAAAGCAATGCTTCCATTCCTCTAATACTAAAGTCTAACCATAATACAAATGAAAAATGAATCCGATATTACATCTAGGTTGTTGAATTTGATATAATCAGCTTTCTAAAGTACATTTCTTCAAAATATTATATATTATTTAATATTATCTGCTTGAGCTTAATAAATTAATATATTTACATTTGTTACATCATTTCATTAGATTTGAAAATTACTGCGTAATAAATAGAAAGATTTCACATTGTTTATTTATATATAATATTTAGTGAATTAAATGTGAAGGTGTTTTAAGCTTCACATTCTTAATTCAAAATGCTTGAGTCTGTCTTATTTATATATAAATTTAAGTAGAGAAGAAGGTAGGTTCCATCTTTTTCTCATAAATTCTCTGACTTGTGTTTAAATTGAGAGTTCCTTGTGCAGTCATTATTACTTTCTGATGGCTGTCTTTTAAGCATTTTTAAGGTGCATCTGTCAAAGGTTTCAGCCTTTCATGTTATTATTATATTTGAATATTGTATATATATAATCAATCAATTAAATCATTTTATAAGCCTACTCTTCATATTGAAATCAATCCTATCATAACTATTCATTGGTATAAAATATTCCAGACTCTCTCACTAAAAATGTATTTCATAAATCATCTTCAATAATCAGGTGAGATAGAAACTTAAAACATCGAGATCTCTATGAAAAAATAGACAAATTTTATAGGCATTTCAAAATTTTAAATTGTTTAATCTAGAGCTTGAATTTATTTGCAATAAAACTTATATATATATATATATATATATATGTTGCGATTCAATTATTATTGAAATACCATGCAAAGCTCATCAAAAGTGCTGATAATTTCTGTCTATCATAAACTCTTTTATGAAATAGTAAATATCAAAGAGGAAGAAATATATGTGTAATAATTAATATTTATAATGGATTTTAATATTAGTGCCCTTATAAAAAAGATTTGATTTCTTATGTAAATATAGGCGCTATAACATTAATATTATCTGGAAAAATTCTTGGAAAAACGAAATCATGATCTGTATACCAATAAAGTTTGAAGATGGGGGGATAAAGAATTAAAATGTCATGTATATGCTTATAACTTAAATAAGTATAGGTTGTGAAGAAAATATGTTATAAAGAAACGACAACATTGAAAGTTGCTTTTACTAATAAATTTTAAATAATCTTTAAAAGCAAATATTTTTTATCCATATACACAGTTTCTCATTAAAAAATTGTAAGTAATTATTTAACAAAAAATATTCAAATTTCTGTAACAAAATAAAGCTTGAGTTAATATCATAAAATTAATATTAATTATAAATATATATGATAAACTATCGCCAACTTACAAGTCCGCCATCCCCATTACTATATATATGCATATTTGTCTATATGTAATTAATTAATTGCATGTTTTTTATAAGCAAATAAATAATGCACATTTATTTTACATGTAACAGTTAAACATTTTGAAATATGTATTAATTTAATGACAAAAAATTTGAAAGATTAATTCTTCTGAATTACTGATTATTTTTTTAGAATAAATATTTAGTTTTCTGATAATATATTATTATTATTATTATTATTATTATTATTATTATTATTATTATTATTATTATTATTATTATTATTATTATTATTATTATTATTATTATTATTATTATTATTATTATTATTATTATTATTATTATTATTATTATTATTATTATTATTATTATTATTATTATTATTATTATTATTATTATTATTATTATTATTATTATTATTTATATTAGTCCATATTTATATAAGTTTATGTCTAATCGATTTTAAAATAGTTTAAAATAAAATATTTTAAAGCTATTCAAATAAAAAATAACAACTAGAGGGAAATTCTATTATAAATTATCTTATAGCTGGCAGTCAATATATTAAATTAATAAACTCCTTTAAAAAATGGCACAATAAAATTCAATTTATGCTTGACAAGTTATATATTATAAAATTATTTTAAAACATAATATTTGTAATTTAATTTGTAGCTGAAAATATGATCTAATCTTGTTTCTAAAGCGTATTTTTAACTTATTCTAGAATGAAGGCTTTATGTATAAATTAAACATAAAACAATGCTTTAACACTGTTCTTCAGACAAAAACTATTATAGATATATTCTACAAAAAAAATAGTGACAAAAAAAATAATGGCGAGCCTAGTTTGAATTTATATTGTGTGATAAGTGATTAAGTCTTTTTCATATTTTATTTAAAAAGTTATGAATTTGTGAGCACAGAGAGTGACGTGCTGTGTTCGATCTAGGAATCTTTAGTTCGCAAATCTATTACTTTATATTGTGCTGGACTACAGAGTGCACAAAGAAATAATAATAATAATAATTCAATCATTATCCGGGTATGCTAAGGTCCAGCTATATATATATATAAATTAAGATATACCAGAGTTTGAATCTTTAAAAGCTTAGCAAAGTGACATGTTAACAAGTATACTAAAAGGAGCATTTTTTTATATAACACAAACATAGAATACATTATTCATATTTTAAAATGCTTAAAAATAATTATAAAAAAATACAGTTTAAATAAATTATCAACAAAGGAACAAAATTAATCCGCAAAATCAACGTTATCCTGTATAACTTGAAAAGATTTCACAGTTATTAACTAATTAGATCACATTGTGTAGTGTTTTTTTTTTTTTTTTGGAGTAGTTAAATTTAATTAGCACATTGTTAAAACTAATGTTTTACTTTCATATTTCTTACCCAACTAAAATATAATCAGTTTCTTCCTTCCTATATTTTTATAATTTCATTTTTTAGTAATAATTTTTACAATAACTACATGTAACAATTATAAATAAGTTTACTTTCCACATCCTACATACCAATCCATTATTAAAAGTTTATATATATATATGCAGCACAAACTATAATTCTATATCAATTTTTAACAAAACATTTTAGAAAAATAATATGTATTGATGAAGATTGGATACAGTAGTTAATGCATCTACACACACACATATATATATTGTAACAGTCAGATTTGTACACTCATGCAACAAAATTCAGAGCCCAAGCAAAATATACCAAAGCTGACCGTAGTGAGGTGGTTGAGACCTCTAATCCGACCAAACTCCAACTCCTCTGCCAGTACTCCAAATTTAACACCTTATGAGTGACATTCCTGGGGCTACACTCAGTTCTCATTTAACCGTGAGCCGACATAGAACAGGGAGAAACACGAGACTTAAGGTCATTACTAACCTAACTAAATAAGTGATATATAACACTCAACACTCTATTAATCCTAACTACCAGACATACACATATAGCATATAAACTCATTAAGAAATTGGAGTATGAACTGTGACATTTAATAATATACTGTGGATTGGATAAAATACTATGGATTGGATAAGATACTGGTTTGGTTTGATCTAGAGTCTGAGCAAGAAAGATATACAACAGTTTATATTTAAAAGGATTTATTAAAACAATAACAAATGATCTAACACAAAATATCATAATGGCAGGGATTGTATAATCTTCACAAGGTATTCAACACAGGCAAGCATGTTACAATAGTTGGGACTGTTATCAAGTACATCTGTTCCCTTTTAAACATATTACAATACATGTGTGTGTGAGTTATAGAGGTCATGCCTAATTATTTAATATGCTCATCTTATGAACTTGACTTGCTTAAGTTAGAAGTTGATACCTTAGTAGAGATGATGATGAGTACAGCCAGTTTTAAAGACTGTTATATATACTAATTAACTGAGCAACTAAATAAACTCAGAATCATGCAGATTCAACCTGATAACCCAGATTCAAACTCCAGTCTAAAGCTGAATGATTAATTAATATGGGAAAAAGAACTGGTTACCATTAGGTCCACATATATGCGCTATGGTGCTATATAAAATATTAAAGAAATAAACTTGCAGTGCGAGTGTGTGATTCTTCAAGAGTTTCAGCATCAAATGCTCGGTTTGCTCTGAGACCGACGGTTTGCTGCTATTGATATATGAACATAAAGTTCAGGAAGTCGGATTGGCTTTAGGAAAAAATCTGGGTCCTCACGCCCCCAGTTCTAATGAAGATAGCCATAACCCGAACTAAATAAAGGGGCGGTTTGTTACCGTGAACCCTTGTCAGAGGCAGCAAAACGTAACACATATAAGTGTACTATATAAAAACACACCCGCAATGCACGCAATATATATATAAAAAGCAATAAGTATGCATCTAATTAATTGCGCCTAAAACAGATAGCTTTTATCTGTCAAGCTAATTCAAAACAGTTCTTAAAATTAGCATTATAAGTATGCTAATAAAATGGGCTTAAACTACATAAAAATAATCTAGTTAAGATCCTGAATCTGCATATAAAGATTCTTAATTAAGGAGGGAAAGTATATTCGATGGGACTTAAGACGAACATTAGCAAATATACTTCATCATCTCTAGACAATATATATATCCCCTTCCAACTAATAAATATCAAAGGTTATAATATAAGATCGGTTAAGCAAATCTTAAAAAAAATACGATTTTACAATATATATATATAACTATGATAACAACGAGTGGTTAGCGCATTTGTTTATTACCAATATTATAATTTCGAAACAATGATTTAATAAAATAAACAAGGCTTTTAAAATGTCTAAGTGAAGATTACAATTATCTCATATTAAACATAACAAAATGCATTTGAGCAATATTATCACATATTAAACATAACAAAATGCATTTAAACAAAATATTAAAATTACTGAAATTTGGCAAGACCGTTAGTTTGTAGGAATTGAAGAGAATAAATTTTGGACATTTAACGAGTATAAAAAAAAATATGAAATCTTTTAATTCATAAAAGATTTCAGCAGTTTATAAAATTAAAGTAAGTGAGTTTTTTTTTTCTTTTACATTATAGATAAAGTTACACAGACTGATAGTTTCGTTTTACAAGAGGGTAAAATTGAAAGAGTTTTTATAATTTAGATAGAACGTTCTTTTTAAAGTGTTATAAGAATTTATAGATTAAAGTTCATACCGCAGCTTCTTTTTAAAAATGATTACCATCTCTCTCTGCCTCCTTGAGTGGACTTGAAGTGTATATCAATGATAGTGGTTGGAATAGGGCGTCTGACAGCATCATAATCTCCAGTGGTCTTTCAGATAGGTTAAATTTCTTCATATTCTCCATGCAGGTTGCTGGAAAGTCTATTCAAAGGAATGTTTAGAGGAACTGAGAGTAGCCATCTGGCTTAAGAGCCAGTAAATATATTATTTTACTCGATCATTTTGGATTCTGGTCTCCACAATAATTTACAGGAAAAGCAAGCTAAAGAGTAAATTTCAAAAAAATCTGCAATATTTATATTCCCTAGATCAAAAGCCAATGACTATCTATTTTAAAAGACAATTCAAACTTCTTCTAAGTTTTAGCCTTAGGTCTCTTTTGATTCTTATCTTTTTTTTATCTTGTTGCCCAAACTTTTACTGGTTTGATCTGGGAAAAGAAATTCATTACAATCGTAATGAATGAGCTCTAGAACAATGTCAATAACCTAGGGACCATCTGATCCCACCTGTGAATTATTCTAAATAAAAATCAGCGATATCTATATTCCCTAGATCAAAAGCCAGCGACTATCTATTTTAAAACACAATTCAAACTTCTTCTAAGTTTTACAGCAGTCTGTCTCTTTTGATTCTAATCTCTCTTTTCTTATCTTGTTGCCAAATTTTTACTGGTTTGATCTGGGAAAAGAAATTCATTACAATCGTAATGAATGAGCTCTAAAACAATGTCAATAAGCTAGGGACCATCTGATCTCACCTGCGAATTATTCTAAATAGTCTTATTACCAATCTGTGAATTTCGCATGTGATTTATAATTTACCTAAACCAAACTTGTTAAAGAATATTTAGCCACATTTTCTAAACAAAAAAACCCTTATACAATATACTATTTATATAAATGCTGCGATATATCCATACAAAAAATAATATCATTATCATTTACAGGTGCTTGTACGTGTGACAATAAACATACAATTGTCTGAATACATATAAAACTGTGATTATATATATAACTGTATAAATGAATATATCGCTGTGTGGACACATACAACTGTGTAAACATATATATACAGCTGTGTAAAGGCATATACCACTGTGTAGATACACACACCTGTACTAAAGAGTGTTCAAAACCGGCATAGATGTGTCTATGGAGACATAAAGGTGAAACAGATAGAAGGACAGTAATATCTGTTTCAATATATATATATATATATACATATTGTGTTGTCATGACAACAGATTGAGATTGTTGATTGTTATTGATATTGGGATTGTCTAAATGTTGACTGACTGCCTTAATGATATTTAAATACACACACATATAAATGAATGGATGTGTTTAATGTTTAGCATATTTACTTATTGGGTAAAGTATAAAAATTTTTCTCAAATCATAAGCAAACCTCATCATCATCATCATCATCATCATCATCATCATCATCATCATCATTATTATTATTATTATTATTATTATTATTATTATTATTATTATTATTATTATTATTATTATTATTATTATTATTATTATTATTATTATATGTTTCAAAGGTAAATTTTATGAAGACTCAAAAAGGTTTACATGAGTTACATATGAAACATAAGGTCTTAGATACAAGTTAATACATGATATTACATATGCAGTAAGGATTTACAATCTTGCATATGATAAGGAAAAAAAACATGACTTACAGTAATTGAAATAATTATGACCATTACATAACTAGATACATGAGTCAAAGTAGATTACATAGAATTTTTAAATGGAATCTTGAGAAAAATATATGGAAGTACATGATAGTATGAGGGAAAACATATAAGGAGTTAAAATTGGTGTTAGATTAATATATGCTTGTATATAAATTGGGCCTATTTGGTGGGAAAAATTATAGTATTCTTGGTTGTATGATTGTTCATGTGTTACATAAATTGCATGTGACAGACATGAGTTTTTAGACACAATATGAAATATGATATTACTTATCTATGCAATGAGGGTTTACAATTTTGCTTATGATAAAGAAAAAGTTTATTTATAGTAGTTGGAAGAATAATATTTGTTGCATAACATGATACATATTTCAAATTAAGTGAGCACTATAGGTATTAAGCCTGATGTATTTTTCATATGTTGACCATTTACAGTTCATTTGAGGTAAGTTGTTGAAGGGATCTTGTAAACTTCTTTGAATCAGTGGGATGATGATGTGGGTGTACTATGTTCACTCAAGTAGTGTGGTATTTATTTCATTTAGTTCACCCTGGTGTGACATTGGAGCTATGAGTTCATGCATGGTAGCCCCTTGAGCTGGATGAGGTTCCAGAAGGTAAGATGGAAGTGATATAGAGAGCAATTAGAATCTGTAGTTGATATAATAAATATGATGAACAGGACTAGAATTAACTGTAGAACTATATTATTATTATTATTATTACATTCATATCGGCTTTTTCAAACCAAATTGTGCAAACACTTTTTGCAAGTGTTAAATAACAAATGAATACCCTCTGACCCATACAAGATATAGAATTTATGCAGCAATAAAAGGAATCCTCTCATTACTATGACTCAAATATTTATATATGAGCAAATCTGAAGTACTGGCACAGAAGGTGTGACTATAGAACAGTCACTTTGAATTACTATATATAACTTATGAATGAATGATGCCAATGAAATTTACTAGAATTTACTGAACATCATTCCAATTGAAATTAATCAATATATATAAATCAGCATTTATTTTTTATAGCATCTGTATACAATTGTAATCACATTCATATCGGCTTTTTCAAACCAAATTGTGCAAACGCTTTTTGCGAGTGTTAAATAACAAATGAATACCCTCTGACCCATACAAGATATAGAATTTATGCAGCAATAAAAGGAATCCTCTTATTACTACGACTCAAATATTTATATATGAGCAAATCTGAAGTACTGGCACAGAAGGTGTGACTATAGAACAGTCACTTTGAATTACTATATATAACTTATGAATGAATGCAAAAAGCATTTGCACAATTTGGTTTGAAAAAGCAGATATGAATGTGATTACAATTGTATACAGACGCTATAAAAAATAAATGCTGATTTATTATTATTATTATTATTATTATTATTATTATTATTATTATTATTATTATTATTATTATTATTATTATTATTATTATTATTATTATTATTATTATTATTATTATTATTATTATTATTATTATTATTATTATTATTATTATTATTATTATTATTATTTTACTACTAGGATTACTACTATTATTATTTCATTGATATTTTTTTAGGATGTGATCCTTTGAATATCATTCATTTTTTGTTTACTTTTAGTTACATACCCATTTACTCATCAATGTGGATAGTTATCTGACTTAGTAATGGACTGGCTACTCAAAAGATAAAAAGTGTAAATCTGATTCAAACTTGATTATATTTCAACTTGACTCTATCTGCAACTGGTAGGAAAAATACATCACTATTAGTACAACACAATCCCTTTTAATAGCAGATGAATACTTTCATTACAGACAAGCATAGGTAATTGGTATATGCATTTTATTTTTTTATAGTTGATAATGATTGCATAGTAATAGTTTAAAAACATTTCTGCTGTTTACTTATTATTTAATGTTTAAAATCTTAATGTTACTATAATTTATTTTTTGCATATATCAATCCCTGGATATTCATTATAAAAACACACAGATAAATATCAGCTAAAGATGAAATACAACAACTACATATATAATTTGATAATACAACCAAATTGTTATATATATATATATATATATATAAATTATTAATCAATGTCTGTATTCTAATTATAATAAAATATATATAATTATTCAAAACAATACAATAATTAATACAGTAACAATATTTTAAACAAATATATACCAATTTAATAGAAGTACTTTCAACTATCTATGTAGTCGTTGTCAACTAGACTCAAATTGTATTAGAAAAAACCGTTACAAATGTAAACAAAAGCAATACGTCATACATCAATTTTCCCACAATTCATTAATTTTTATATTGGCTGTCTGTCTATTTATCAACTGTTGCTTTTCACTTTTTATTAACATAGCTTCTTTAATTTTGCGTTTATTATTATTTCTTTCAATACACAGAATTTTAACTTTATTAAAATCAAAATCAAAACCATAATTACATGTTACATTATGATCAAAAAATACTGATGGTGATACATCATCATTTCTAACATTCTCTTGTCTTGATTTTTGCACTCGCTTATATAATAACAAATGCTCCCTTGATCTTTCTCCAATGTACTATCGAGATTCCCCAATATATGCTTTCCACAAAACATAGCCATTTATATATTGCACAACTTTGATTTAAAAATATCACACCTATTTTTTGAATTATTTATTAATCTATTTAAATTAGGAGTAGTATAAAATGCAACTCGACATATATTTTTATATATCTGTTTTATAAATTTAACCTGTTCATTACAAATAAATGGTATTGATATCCAAGTATATTTTATTTTATCAATATCTATAGCATCTAAAATATTTCTATTATTATTATTAAACTTAGTAACAATATTATAAATTAATTTATGATCATATCCAACATTTAACAAATCCATAATAAATACATTTATGTTACCTATTTTATCAGAATTATATTTACATAATTTATTATTCCTAAATAATTTTTATTTAGGAATAATAAATTATGTAAATATAATTCTGATAAAATAGGTAACATAAATGTATTTATTATGGATTTGTTAAATGTTGGATATGATCATAAATTAATTTATAATATTGTTACTAAGTTTAATAATAATAATAGAAATATTTTAGATGCTATAGATATTGATAAAATAAAATATACTTGGATATCAATACCATTTATTTGTAATGAACAGGTTAAATTTATAAAACAGATATATAAAAATATATGTCGAGTTGCATTTTATACTACTCCTAATTTAAATAGATTAATAAATAATTCAAAAAATAGGTGTGGTATTTTAAATCAAAGTTGTGCAATATATAAATGGCTATGTTTTTGTGGAAAGGCATATATTGGGGAATCTCGATGTACATTGGAGAAAAGATCAAGGGAGCATTTGTTATTATATAAACGAGTGCAAAAATCAAGACAAGAGAATGTTAGAAATGATGATGTATCACCATCAGTATTTTTTGATCATAATGTAACATGTAATTATGGTTTTGATTTTGATTTTAATAAAGTTAAAATTCTGTGTATTGAAAGAAATAATAATAAACGCAAAATTAAAGAAGCTATGTTAATAAAAAGTGAAAAGCAACAGTTGATAAATAGACAGACAGCCAATATAAAAATTAATGAATTGTGGGAAAATTGATGTATGACGTATTGCTTTTGTTTACATTTGTAACGGTTTTTTCTAATACAATTTGAGTCTAGTTGACAACGACTACATAGATAGTTGAAAGTACTTCTATTAAATTGGTATATATTTGTTTAAAATATTGTTACTGTATTAATTATTGTATTGTTTTGAATAATTATATATATATATATGTATATATATATTGAAGCAGATGATCTGATGCTCAGATCCTGCTTCACAGCCCACATCCAATC
>JAQFVV010012398.1:15254988-15425329 GCA_028023455.1 Epiperipatus broadwayi | reverse complement strand
ATATTCTAACCCAGTATATATTAGTTTATTTATTAGTTTATTTTTTTTTCTAACCCAATATTTTTATTTGCATTTGTTGTTAAGGCAACCAAAACAAAGCAACATATCCATTAATTTTCCAATATGATCTAAAATACTTTTCATATAATGCAATTGTACATTCAATTCTCTTAAGCCATGCCACGATTGTAATAACAACAATAATTGATCACTTATTAATTTAAAGAATAATTATAATAATATTAATCTCAGGGTTCTTTGTTTCATGTAAGGAAATGCTCGGCAGTATTGTGTTGTCGCATATGACTGGCATTCTGGTCGGCTATAGGAAACATTTATTTTACTTAAATTCAATGTGTCTTCATCTCTCATATCAACTGCTATATTATTTAAAGAGATGATAATTCTATTCAATAATGGCGTATAATTTTGAATAACACAGCCTTTTTTTTTTTCAGAATCGCAGTCAGAATAATAAAAAGACAAGGGTGGTTTTTGTGTCCTTCCATCATCCATGACAACACAATAATATAACTAAGATTTATTACTTAGACAATTTAACTAAATGGGAATGGAATAATGTGCAACCAAAGTTAATGGTTTGGGAATAAATTCATTTTTTTTTTTTTTACACAAAGGTGAATGTTTAGTCTTAAGTTTTCAACTCCATAAATAATTATCATTAAACTAAAATATAATGACATATTCCGATCTGCTTAACTTTATTTATCTGGTATATTAAGTTTTTAAGAATTTGGAATGATTTCGGACTCAAGAAAAGGTTTTGCAATTATTGTGCAAACACTTATATTTAGCATATAAAAACAAAAAAAATGAATCTACAACAAATTTTAACAAGACTATAATTTATTATTATCACAAAAAAAAAATATATGAACATTTATTCAATAATCCCATAGTAATACAAAAATATAAAATATAACTGACATTAATCTGTATACTCTTTTGGTTATTGACTAGAGGTTACTACTTCTCCTGTATGCAATCATATGGATTGATTAACTAAAAGTACATTTCATTACCAATACATTGTTTATTACATTTTGGTAACCTTGTAGAAGCTTTTATTCAAAATTATTGACTAACTATTTTTTTTTGTTTGTTTGTTTGTTTTTTTTAATGATTAATCCCATCATATGCAATACGCAAAATATTAAATTTATTTCTAATACATTTACTTTATTTATGGTCTTTAATGGGATAACCTATTGTAATTATAGGCCAGTTATCAGAAGTTACACTTACCATCTTACATTTAACTTAATGCTAACTTAAGTTATGATACAAATTTTATTCATACGTATAATTTTAAATATGAGTATTATTTAATTACTAACCAGAATTAAATATTGCATTTGAATATTCCTTCAGTAAATAAGCGTTTTAAATTACGCAATTTTAATTACTTTCTCCATTGATTTACTTGTCAAATACTAGCAATATTTAGCAGCACAATACAGATATTGATCCTAGTTACTAACGCACTATTTATACTAAAGTGGATCTTGAGGAACTAACACCTCCAATATAACCTTTATCTTGCCCGAACTTTCAAAATTAAGCACAATAATCAACACCTTCCATGGTGGAGCTATCTTTATTTTCACATGAGGAATATGGAATAACCACGAAGGTCTGTAGAGTAATCTACTACATTAAAATATTTTGGTGGTTTCTTGCCTCTTACTTGGGCATACAATGAACACACACCAAATACAATCCTCTCCTGGGATTTAAATGAATGAAGCATACTAAATGCTACATAAATTCTTGATCGTCCTATCTATGAGAATCGATCACTTGGGCTATAAACATACCTGAACATTATATTTAAAATCTTCCTCTCATGGAAAACAAAGCTTTTGGGGAGATCATGTTTCATCCCACAAAATAAATACATTATAATTATTACCTATGCGAATATTAAGCATATACCAATGCTATATCTGGGCAGGATAAGTAAATACACTGATTATAATAAACTTATGTTACCGTGTATACTTTGATCAACATCTGAAATCAATGGACATCATAGAATAAAAGTATAATAATTTTAATTTTAATAAAGGAACATTCAAAAATAGTTGGTAGCATACTATCTTAAACTAAATAAAGTGGATGTGTTATTTAAGAATAATTAGGAATAAATTCCTCAATTAATACAGTATAAATTCGTTTCAAAACTTTAACAAGAAATATTTTGTTATAGCATTTTTTTTTTTTTTGGTTACTTCTGATAATTTTCAATATTTATTTTACCCCTTAAATATCTAAATATTTTTCTTTTACGTATCTAACATACAAAGTTTCTACCTACAATTGTATGTAATAATTAAAACATATTTTATAGATTTTTTTCTTTCGTGTTAAATATCAACTTAACCTATAATAATTATATTAAAACATACCTTTGTCATTACAAGGCTATTAAATATCACTTGACCATACAGACTTTAACCTATGTGATATAACAAAAAAATACATATCATTTATAACTTAGTTTTAAACAATCATTAATTAACAAGTGCATACTCTCTCATTAGAAAATGTTTTTCTGTTGAGCAATTGGTCCAGGTGAAGAGCTTTATCCAGTCGTATTTCATGAAGCAAGTTTAAAAAAACAATAAACGCATGGTATTATTTCCTTTAAATAAAAGTTTTCTCTTATTTTGTGCGTTTAATAAATTAGGTAAAGAAAAATATAGCAGAATTGAAGATTAATTCTTACTTGAATTAAACTACTACAATTTTGGGATCCAAGAAAAAAAATAGACTTCTAACATAGACGAATATTTGACTATAGACGATAAACATACACAATATTTTTTTTTATTGATGATACGTATACTTATTAGCTAGCTTACTTATGGACGAAAATGCGCAATTTTCCGAGAGATTATTATGATAATAACTGCAGTCAATTTACGTGTACAGGAAGTTTTAATAATTCCAACTGATGTATAATATAATATATCATTTATTTTTATCATTAAGTCACTAAGATATTTGGTTTTGTTCATACTTTAGGAATTATAAATTTATTTTTTTTAACGGTAACTTCTCCGTAAGAATGCCCCTATATAACTTTTCCTATATTTACTCTGAGAAAGTTTTTTTTTATTTTTTAATTTTTTTAAAAAAAAATATACAGGTGCATAATTTAATCTTATTTATCATTATTATTATTTCCAGACAATTCTTGGTGAATAAAACATATTTTAACGTATGTAACTACATTACTTGTAAAGGCAGACAATATTGAGAAAGAGCGCGAAAATGTTTCTAGTTGATTTTCCTTGGTTTCAAAATATTTCTTTCAATTATTATTATTTTTTTTTTTTTCTATACCAAGAAAATATCAATAAATGACATAAAGTTAATAAATAATTAATCTTTTCTTGGAAATCGCTTCTTTTCCTTAATTTAGATATAATATAATTTTTCGTGACTCTTTTAGTTACATCTGTCATTTTTGAACTTTAGCACGAGACAATAAACTTTTAAGTATAAAAGGTCTTTAAATAGGTAGATGGCAAAGAAAATCAGGATATCTTATCAAAAAATTTAGCCACACATTATATTATTAAAATTTTACTTTGATTACATTTATTTCTGCAAAATAAAATGAAAAAATTGAGTTACCAAATTTCAGCACTGTTCCTTCCTTGAAAACTAAAAGCAGACTATCTTTTTTTTTTTTTCAAAAAAAATGATCTTGATTATGAAATTGGTTGTTTCGTTTTGTTGTTGTTTTTTTTTTTTTTTACTTTAGCGACCTCTTCCAGAAAAATAATCATTTGATTATAACATAAACAAAAGAAAGGAAAAACCTATTACAATCATATAGTTTTAGTATTATTTACCTGGATTACAAAGTAATTTGACAATATAAAAAAAATAATAAATACATTAAATTAACAATCAGTGATGTATAATTCTTTAAACATTATTTTTTTCTTTTTTTTTTTTTTTTTTACAAAAAGAAATTACCAGAAGTTATTGTGCTTTATGATAAGACACTCATCCACTCTCCCCTCTACCCATCCAAAATCAATTACTGTTTAGCTTTTATACCATATTAATTTGCTCTAATTATTAATATCTCAATTAAATTATTCATGTTCTCTCTTTAAAAATGACATTGAGTTATTAAATCTATTAGTTATTCACCCAAAACATGCCAAAGTGAGTGAATAGCATACTTTATTAATCAATTATTACTATTGTTATTTTATCTTTTTATTTCTTTAAAGAATAGCATTGTTTTCCTGCAGAAATAATGCCAAGTAAACCAAGTGTCAATAACACTAGGTTACAATTCTCCCACCGTTATAATAAATAAAAAATAAAATAATATATGCATTTTTTAACACTTCTTATGGTATTACTAAGTTTATATCCTACTTCTTTCTTATGTCAATAAATACAGTTTAAAGGATTTAATTTTGCTTGGGATATGGTAGTAAGCTTCGGGCATTATAGGTACCTCTTGTTCCATCAGGGGTTGAGACCAAAAAGGCATTCTCACCCACTTGTTTCACAATTTCATAGGGGCCTTCATAAAGATACATGAATTTTCTAAACATATGTTTCCGAAGATTACTCACATGGGGAGTTCTAATTAAAACAAAATCATGGACTTTAAAAGGATGTGGACTGGTTTTGGAATAACGAGTGCGTTTATCACCCATCTTTTTAAGGTTAATTCTGGCCAGGGCTTGGTCATGTTCCACATTAATATTTTCCACTATTACGGGTAACGGTGTTTTGATTAGTAAAGGTTCAGATCTACCAAAGTGCAGCCGAATTGGAGACATCCTAGTAGAGTCATTAATAGTTATATTTATATAATTAATCACCTGTGGCAACTTATTGACCCACTGTTTGTGATCCCGTTCCATATATACTCGGAACAACCTACTTATCTCACGCATGATTCTTTCACTTGGATTGGATTGGGGATTTCTAATCGAGCACATGATATGTTGAATATTTTGCTTCTTACCCCACTTTTTCCATGTACCAGAAATGAATGCAGTAGCGTGGTCGGTAAGTATTGAAGCTGGTTTTCCTATTAATGGAATTTGATAAGTTTCCAAGCACTTAATAACATTTTTAGCATCTGTTTTTGGAACTGGGTAAGCAGAGACATATTTGGTAAAAACGTCATACATCACAAGAATAAATTTTTGATGGTTGAAAGGTCTATATTATTGATAATCCACATCATGCTGTTCCCCATATGTTTAAAAATAGGGCCCCGAAGTGAGGAACGTTCCTGCGAGGTCCTTTTTAATTTAATGCCCCGCTACTTTTACTACCTTTTATATTTTTCTTTGGTATTGTTGGGATACCACTAGTAGAAGGCTGATTCTCATTCAGAATTCTACTCTTAACTGTTGGCCTACTGAGGTGGCTATTCTGTCTACCATAGGGATTCGTCCTATAATATCCTTTTTCTCTAACTAACTTCCTCCTTCCCATATGTGACCTATCTGCGAAATTGATATTACTCACCATCGGATGGGTGTCTCTATTTACCCTAATTCTATTATCAATATTCCTATCGCTGGTCTCTAACGAATCTAAAATTTCTACTACCTCTTCTATGGTATGTCTGTCAGCAGCAATCAAGATCTGCTCTATATGCCTCGGCAGATTATGGCGAATTATTCGCACAATTTGTGTCTCAGATAAAGGATAAGCTGTCAAGGTTTTCAATTTGATGGCCTGACTCCTGAAAAACTGAGTATAACTACCCTTATTTACATGATATCTTTCCTGAGATATCTGATATCTCAGGTTATCTTGGCAGTCTTCCCCCCAAAAACTGGCTAACATAAGATATTTGAAGTCTCCATATGTTTCTGGTTTAATAAATAATGATTGCCACCAGTCTTTAGATGCTGCACACAAATGGTTAGCGGCAATAGCAATCTTTTCTATCTCAGATAAATGACATAAGGTGAATAACTCCTCCAGATTCTGGAGATACTCGTGTGGATTCTCCAGATATTCACCTCTAAAAAATTTTATTTTTAAGAATTTTAAGGCCATGGAGCTATTACTTTCTGGCTCTAGCATGACTTTACTTCTAGCCTCATTTAATGGATCGTATATTGATTCTACTGGATTAATTACCGTATGTAACTCAGATATTACTTGGTTATTATGACCATTATTTGTTTCCTTTACTTGAGTTTCAGATAAACCTTTACTTTGAACAACTTTTTTACTTTTTGTAAAATTATCCCTATTATAGTCTATAGCTTGCATTCGACTCTCTAATTCTAACTTATAGTTCTGCCATTCACAGTCTATTCTCTTTGAACTATCTTTTAGGCCTACATTTAAGTGTTTAATCTGTTGTTCCAATTGGTTAATAGTTTCATCTTTATCTATCCCGAATTTATCTTCTAACCTTTGATAGACTTTACTCTCACACTGAGTCATTAATTCCCCTATTTCATCTTGGAGATTATTATGTAATAGCTGTGCATTACTCTTTATTATATCATTAAAATTTTCTAATCTTGCCATAACTTGACTTAGCTCACTTTCTAGATTTTGATTAATCTCACATTGGGTCAACTCTTGAGTTTCTAGTTTAGCTATTAATCTGGTAATCTGGCTCTGACATCCTTTCACTACATTGTCAGGTGCTAGAGTTATATTTTTAACTTCCTCTTTCAAATTACTAACTTCACTTCTAGCACTGTCTAATTCTCCCTTAATAGATTCAACTCTATCCTGAACTTCTCTTTGAAATACTACTGTTTCCTTTTGATAATTTCTTATTTCCTGTACTTCATTGTTTAATACAATATATTGACTTTTAAAGTCCTGCTGGATAGCCTCAATCATATTTTCTGCCCTTTCAGAATTTGTTTCGATCTCTTTCCTTATTCTTATTTCCAGCTTTTCAGAGGCCAATTTTGATTCTTCTACATGATTTCTCAAATCTTCCCTTAAGTCCTTTATCTCCTGTACTTGATTTTGAGATGTCTCTTTGATCTCCTGCATTTGATTCTCTAATTTAATATTTAAATTTTGTATCTGACTTTTTAATTCACTATTTGATTGTTCTAATTTACTATTTGAGTTTTGGATCTGACTTTTTAATTCACTTTTTAATTCACTATTTGAGTTTTGGATCTGACTTTTTAATTCACTATTTGATTGTTCTAATTTACTATTTGAGTTTTGGATCTGACTTTTTAATTCACTTTTCAATTCACTATTTGATTTTTCTAATTTTTTCAAGAATTCCTCCAATGTATTTCTCATTAATTGATCTGGCTCATTTTCATGTTTTCCCTTTATTATTGTGGCTTCTTCTGGGTTAGCTATATCCAAATCTTCCCCTTCCTCTTTTAATTCTACACTAAAATATGGAGTCTGTGTATCAGGGGATTGTAACTCTTGGGATCCTCCCAAATCCTCAGAAATACTATGATTATCTTTGTTTTCACTCATATTAAAATTCTAACTCTTTTAGTATTTAACAGTACTGAAATATTAGCAATGAACTATTAATAAATTTATCGATAAGAAATTATTGACAAGACATCCTGCCTCCATGCCTCTCCTACCAAAAACAATCTACACCAAAAACTATGCTCTGACATTTAATATCCCTAAAGCTCCAACATTAACTACTAAATATGCTTTTTTTTTTCACATGCTTCTTGGTCCATATAAATATCATTAGATATTATGTAATATAGCATAAGTGCCAATCACAAGACCAGACAAACAGATCATCATAAATGATAAAATCATTACAGTGTTTTATGGAATTGCCTACAGACCACAACATCCTAAACTGACAACTTAATTATTTATTTTTCAGTGGCAAAAGATTAGATCATATAATAGATATTCACATAATATCTTATGGCTAAAACAATTCATTATTGGCAAATATTTTTAATCAATGAATAACTAATCCATTCAAGTGCAAACAATATTAATATTGACTCCAAGAAAAGTTTACTAAATTCCTCGTGGCCAGCTATAGCCATCGATGGCCCCATGTTGGGTGCCATTTCTAACCCAGTATATATTAGTTTATTTATTAGTTTATTTTTTTTTTTTCTAACCCAATATTTTTATTTGCACTTGTTGTTAAGGCAACCAAAATAAAGCAACATATCCATTAATTTTCCAATATGATCTAAAATACTTTTCATATAATACAATTGTACATTCAATTCTCTTAAGCCATGCCACGATTGTAATAACAACAATAATTGATCACTTATTAATTTAAAGAATAATTATAATAATATTAATCTCAGGGTTCTTTGTTTCATGTAAGGAAATGCTCGGCAGTATTGTGTTGTCGCATATGACTGGCATTCTGGTCGGCTATAGGAAACATTTATTTTACTTAAATTCAATGTGTCTTCATCTCTCATATCAACTGCTATATTATTTAAAGAGATGATAATTCTATTCAATAATGACATATAATTTTGAATAACACAGCCTTTTTTTTTTCAGAATCTCAGTCAGAATAATAAAAAGACAAGGGTGCTTTTGTGTCCTTCCATCATCCATGACAACACAATAATATAACTAAGATTTATTACTTAGACAATTTAACTAAATGGGAATGGAATAATGTGCAACCAAAGTTAATGGTTTGGGAATAAATTCATTTTTTTTTTTTACACAAAGGTGAATGTTTAGTCTTAAGTTTTCAACTCCATAAATAATTATCATTAAACTAAAATATAATGACATATTCCGATCTGCTTAACTTTATTTATCTGGTATATTAAGTTTTTAAGAATTTGGAATGATTTCGGACTCAAGAAAAGGTTTTGCAAATATTGTGCAAACACTTATATTTAGCATATAAAAACAAAAAAAATGAATCTACAACAAATTTTAACAAGACTATAATTTATTATTATCACAAAAAAAAATATATGAACATTTATTCAATAATCCCATAGTAATACAAAAATATAAAATATAACTGACATTAATCTGTATACTCTTTTGGTTATGGACTAGAGGTTACTACTTCTCCTGTATGCAATCATATGGATTGATTAACTAAAAGTACATTTCATTACCAATACATTGTTTATTACATTTTGGTAACCTTGTAGAAGCTTTTATTCAAAATTATTGACTAACTATTTTTTTTTTTAATGATTAATCCCATCATATGCAATACGCAAAATATTAAATTTATTTCTAATACATTTACTTTATTTATGGTCTTTAATGGGATAACCTATTCTAATTATAGGCCAGTTATCAGAAGTTACACTTACCATCTTACATTTAACTTAATGCTAACTTAAGTTATGATACAAATTTTATTCATACGTATAATTTTAAATATGAGTATTATTTAATTACTAACCAGAATTAAATATTGCATTTGAATATTCCTTCAGTAAATAAGCGTTTTAAATTACGCAATTTTAATTACTTTCTCCATTGATTTACTTGTCAAATACTAGCAATATTTAGCAGCACAATACAGATATTGATCCTAGTTACTAACGCACTATTTATACTAAAGTGGATCTTGAGGAACTAACACCTCCAATATAACCTTTATCTTGCCCGAACTTTCAAAATTAAGCACAATAATCAACACCTTCCATGGTGGAGCTATCTTTATTTTCACATGAGGAATATGGAATAACCACGAAGGTCTGTAGAGTAATCTACTACATTAAAATATTTTGGTGGTTTCTTGCCTCTTACTTGGGCATACAACGAACACACACCAAATACAATCCTCTCCTGGGATTTAAACGAATGAAGCATACTAAATGCTAGATAAATTCTTGATCGTCCTATCTATGAGAATCGATCACTTGGGCTATAAACATACCTGAACATTATATTTAAAATCTTCCTCTCATGGAAAACAAAGCTTTTGGGGAGATCATGTTTCATCCCACAAAATAAATACATTATAATTATTACCTATGCGAATATTAAGCATATACCAATGCTATATCTGGGCAGGATAAGTAAATACACTGATTATAATAAACTTATGTTACCGTGTATACTTTGATCAACATCTGAAATCAATGGACATCATAGAATAAAAGTATAATAATTTTAATTTTAATAAAGGAACATTCAAAAATAGTTGGTAGCATACTATCTTAAACTAAATAAAGTGGATGTGTTATTTAAGAATAATTAGGAATAAATTCCTCAATTAATACAGTATAAATTCGTTTCAAAACTTTAACAAGAAATATTTTGTTATAGCATTTTTTTTTTTTTTTAGTTACTTCTGATAATTTTCAATATTTATTTTACCCCTTAAATATCTAAATATTTTTCTTTTACGTATCTAACATACAAAGTTTCTACCTACAATTGTATGTAATAATTAAAGCATATGTTATAGATTTTTTTCTTTCGTGTTAAATATCAACTTAACCTATAATAATTATATTAAAACATACCTTTGTCATTACAAGGCTATTAAATATCACTTGACCATACAGACTTTAACCTATGTGATATAACAAAAAAATACATATCATTTATAACTTAGTTTTAAACAATCATTAATTAACAAGTGCATACTCTCTCATTAGAAAATGTTTTTCTGTTGAGCAATTGGTCCAGGTGAAGAGCTTTATCCAGTCGTATTTCATGAAGCAAGTTTTAAAAAAACAATAAACGCATGGTATTATTTCCTTTAAATAAAAGTTTTCTCTTATTTTGTGCGTTTAATAAATTAGGTAAAGAAAAATATAGCAGAATTGAAGATTAATTCTTATTTGAATTAAACTACTACAATTTTGGGATCCAAGAAAAAAATAGACTTCTAACATAGACGAATATTTGACTATAGACGATAAACATACACAATATTTTTTTTTATTGACGATACGTATACTTATTAGCTAGCTTACTTATGGACGAAAATGCGCAATTTTCCGAGAGATTATTATGATAATAACTGCAGTCAATTTACGTGTACAGGAAGTTTTAATAATTCCAACTGATGTATAATATAATATATCATTTATTTTTATCATTAAGTCACTAAGATATTTGGTTTTGTTCATACTTTAGGAATTATAAATTTTTTTTTTTAACGGTAACTTCTCCGTAAGAATGCCCCTATATAACTTTTCCTATATTTACTCTGAGAAAGTTTTTTTTTTTTTTTCATTTTTATTTTTATTTTTTAAAAAATATACAGGTGCATAATTTAATCTTATTTATCATTATTATTATTTCCAGACAATTCTTGGTGAATAAAACATATTTTAACGTATGTAACTACATTACTTGTAAAGGCAGACAATATTGAGAAAGAGCGCGAAAATGTTTCTAGTTGATTTTCCTTGGTTTCAAAATATTTCTTTCAATTATTATTATTATTTTTTTTCTATACCAAGAAAATATCAATAAATGACATAAAGTTAATAAATAATTAATCTTTTCTTGGAAATCGCTTCTTTTCCTTAATTTAGATATAATATAATTTTTCGTGACTCTTTTAGTTACATCTGTCATTTTTGAACTTTAGCATGAGACAATAAACTTTTAAGTATAAAAGGTCTTTAAATAGGTAGATGGCAAAGAAAATCAGGATATCTTATCAAAAAAATTTAGCCACACATTATATTATTAAAATTTTACTTTGATTACATTTATTTCTGCAAAATAAAATGAAAAAAATTGAGTTACCAAATTTCAGCACTGTTCCTTCCTTGAAAACTAAAAGCAGACTATCTTTTTTTTTTTCAAAAAAAATGATCTTGATTATGAAATTGGTTGTTTCGTTTTGTTGTTGTTTTTTTTTTTTACTTTAGCGACCTCTTCCAGAAAAATAATCATTTGATTATAACATAAACAAAAGAAAGGAAAAACCTATTACAATCATATAGTTTTAGTATTATTTACCTGGATTACAAAGTAATTTGACAATATAAAAAAATAATAATAAATACATTAAATTAACAATCAGTGATGTATAATTCTTTAAACATTATTTTTTTTTTTTTTTTTTTACAAAAAGAAATTACCAGAAGTTATTGTGCTTTATGATAAGACACTCATCCACTCTCCCCTCTACCCATCCAAAATCAATTACTGTTTAGCTTTTATACCATATTAATTTGCTCTAATTATTAATATCTCAATTAAATTATTCATGTTCTCTCTTTAAAAATGACATTGAGTTATTAAATCTATTAGTTATTCACCCAAAACATGCCAAAGTGAGTGAATAGCATACTTTATTAATCAATTATTACTATTGTTATTTTATCTTTTTATTTCTTTAAAGAATAGCATTGTTTTCCTGCAGAAATAATGCCAAGTAAACCAAGTGTCAATAACACTAGGTTACAATATATTTATAAACTTTTGAGTACTATATTTTCAAATATTTATTTATAAATGTACATATATATATTGTGCTGGACCAAAGATTTTATTTCATATATCAATCTATTCTGACACAGAGGATGCCACCAGATCACTACATATCTGGAAAATTTGTTTACTGTGATCAAAATAAATAATGATGATGGTTTGCACCAACTAGACTCAGGGAGAAACAAGAGATCTTAAATTGTTTAGACAATTGAGACAAAAAGCACAAAGACAACCGTCAGCCAAATTAAGTTTAAACAAATTCTAAAATTTTATTAAGAGAAAATAAACTCTTAAGTATAATTTATTGACACAATAAACAGGGTTAACTCAGGCATAAAGGCAAAGCTATGACAGACCGACTGATCTAATAAACGAATTATAAGGGGAGGAAGCATATTTTATTCAGCTGAGGATTGCACCCAAACATTGCTTTTAACTTTCAGATATTTAAACAATACGTCCCAGAAATAGATCAAAGAAACCAGCGCCGACGAGCTTTTCGAGACCCAAAAATGGTCGGACCCTGAAAGTCATTATGTCAGTAGGAGCTGCACCTATTATTACATTTAAAATAATGGTGATTGATCCACCTCAAGAACAACCAAAAAACATGATAGAAAATGAAGGAAAACAATTAAAACAGGTGAATCCCAGCCAAACGATTGGCGAAAATTACTTTAAAATAAGAATTAAAGGTCTCAATAGGAGACAAGCAAATAATTAGAAAAACAGTTACGTCTGCCCCAGCATTTAAAGAAAATAAACTTACAAACAAATTCTGAGTACATGCTCTGATAAATTTAAAGCACACGTAATCAATAAAAAAATAAATCTATCGGAGAGTGCACAGGAGTAAAAAATATTAAAAGTTTTAAATACTTTAGCAGAACGAAAGTATCGCTCACCTGTACTTTAAAAAAAGATAAATTTTATCTTCCTGCTGATGGCTCAAAAATTACAAAGAAAAACACAATTCTAATTTCCGCTTTCAGAGATAGAAGAAACGAAATCCCCACCTGCGGAAAATTAGACAATAAAGTTGTCATCCAAAAGATTTTTGGAGGTTTGCAAAAGTGCAAACACAGTGTTTACAAATTAATTATTGAATAATAAAATAATTTAAGTTAAGCATTTAAAAGATACATGACTGCTAAAGCATTTCTAAAAAGTGAGACATAAAAATATAAAACTCATTCATCACTCTCCAAAAAACAAAAATTGAAAGCAACTTGGAATCTGAAAACTAAGATTCCAAGACACACTACAAAATATTAGAAAACACAGCAAATATTAAATATGAGGCTATATTGTTTAGGAATACATATTTATGATTAGATTGAGCAGAGATTGAATGAGAATTAATTTAACCTGGGAAGAATAAAAAAGAAAATAGTTACCTTTCGGTAAAAAAACAATGTTCACGTAGAGAGTGCACTATTATTTTAGTTCATTTCAAGTTCTTTGACAGCAGCAAGGTAGAGGCAGTGGCATCTTGTTTATTTTAGGTGTTCATTGCAGGATTGAAGGAAAGTTGGCAGGCATGGGTCCATCTTCTGAGTTAAACTAGCATGACATATTGTTAGTTATCAAACGTATAGCAGTATATTTTGACATAACGGAGAAAGCAAAATTGTTTTCGTAATTGCAAATTTTTCTTTTAAAGATTAAATGTTCAAACTGCTAATGGTACAAAAGTTAAAGAGGTTAATCCAACTGAATATTGGAAATAAGAAGCTGAATGAATCACCTTGACGAAGTGCTGACTTAATCTCTCTAGGTTAAAATAGAATAGACTAACTCATAAAATGTTTGTTATTATTTATACCTTCCTCAAATTCCCATGAAAATTAGCCTTGTTGTTCAATTTCTACACCTAAGGCAGGGAAAATATTAATCTCCAGCTCAATTTAATCTAAGAATTCTACCCAGGGATTATTGAAATGAAAACAACTACATAAAAATCAAATCTTTGCTTTTAAAATTAATTTACTATAATTAAAATAAAAGCAACAGGAATGTAATTAACTAGCCAGCTTGTTTTTAATTATCAAATTGATTTAAAACAAGTGGTATAAGAAAACAATTTCAAAATAAATCGACAAACATTAAAATGATCTGTTTTACATATAAAAGCGTGTGTATTTTGATACACATACTCTTTTTAAATAATAATAAAAATTTAAACCTTAAACGTTTAATGAAAATTAAAAGCTTAATACATTTTTTTTTAATAACACCATTGAATTGGAAATAAATCCGGTTCAATATATATATATATATAATGAGCATGCTAATAGCTCTAAACAAGCTTATCCAACAAATGCCACAAGAGAAAGCATTTAAAATCTCTATCTAGAATTATCCTTATTCCCAATCCAGTTTCAAGCCATTGGCTTTCATTGGTAAGATGCTTAAACATTCAGATACTAACTCTAAAATGCCAATTCAGTATTTATCTATACTTAATTATTAAGTAGAAAATCTGAAATTTTCAGACATCTATATGTCTTCAAATACAGCTATCTAACTTAAATAGCTATATGGTCCTGAACAAACTTCAGATACACCTTAGCAATATAACATTGCTAAAGCCTCAAGAGCCAAACTATAATAGTAAGTAAATCAAGTCATACATCACATGACTTAATAAGTTTATATTACCAATGTAATAAATGAGCATGTTAATAGCTCTAAACAAGCTTTTACAATAAATGCTGCAAGAGAAAGCATTTAAATCTCTATCTTGAATTATTCCTATCCTTAAACCAGTTTTGAGCTAATGGCTCTCATCAGTGAGGTGCTAGGACTTTCAAATACAAGATCTAATACCAATGCAAGCCCAGAATTTATCTAATACCAATTAAGTAGAACATCTGAAATTTTCAGACATCTATATGTCTTCAAATTCAGCTATTTAACTTAAATAGCTATAAGTATCTAAAAAAACTTCCACTACATGATATATCAATAGCTTTAGCAATATAACATTGATAAAGCCTCAAAGCCAAACTCTAATAGCCAGGATATCAAGTCATATATCACATGAATTAATTTAATAAGCTTATATTACAAATGTAATCTAATAAGCATGCTAATATCTCTAAACAACATTTTCTGATAGGAAATGGTTAAGGATAAAAATAATTTAAAATAGAGATTTTAAATGCTTTCTCTTGGGGCATTAATCAAAAAAAATTGTTGAGAGCTATTAGCATGCTCACTATCATTTGTAATCCATGCTTATTAAATTAACTCTCATGATGTATGACTGGATTTCCATAATATACACACATATATAATTATAAGGGACTTGAACTCAGACTTTTAAACTCCCCACAGTTATCCAATGCATCTTATACAACTGGTACACATGACTACATTAAGATTATTATAAATCAGTGCTTCTTAAACCTTTTTCATTCATGACCCCTTTTTATCATTGAGATTTTTTGCGACCCCAGATATTAAATATAAAATAGATATTGAAATAAATGCTTTGGTAAACAATATACATATGAAAATAAGTAGTTTTAGAATTTGTTTTAAATATACAAAAATTAATGAAAGAAAGTCACATTTTAATGAGATGGATGTGCTTGTTTTTTGCTGCATAACAAATTAAATTGTGGTGAAATATTTGATACTGCTGGACATAAAGCATCTTCAACATTTTTCCAACATTGAATGATATTTGGATTTAATATACATTAAAGCTAAAAAAGTCATTTCACATAAGTATGTGGTGCTGAATGACAGAAGAATATTTGATGCCATTTCAGAAATTGTGGGAAATTCAGTCCTAGCTTTGATTCAGAATTCAGTCAAGGATTTTTATGGAAAGTCAAGTTTTAAGTTTGAGTCACTTGATAGCTCAGCAAATTTCTCTTGAGCTTTATGTGGCAGGTGATTAATCTCATTAATGTCAATCAAAAATGATCTTTGAATCCCAGATAACTTTTTGAAATCTACATTTGATATAAAATATTTGCAAAACTGTGTTTCTGGGGGTTTTAAGTGATCTATGTACTGGCATTTAGAGCAGTTTTCATCTGTCTACTCAAACTCTTGATAAAGTTTAGACTAACAAACATAAGTTTATGCCAACGCTTTCATGTCACACATGTCTAGAAGACCATTACATAGTAATTGATGCAACTGCTTATAGCCTCAGCCGGTATGAGTGTGCAATCCATCATCAGAATTCAACCATTGCATTCAAATAAGCTTTCATGGATGTTCCAGATAGATCTTGTAACCTTGTTTGGCTAACTTTTAGGCCTTCTTAGTCTAATCCAATATTTCAAATTTTTTATCCATGGTCTTTTGTAGTCCATTTGGTAACTTTACCTCTGTTCAACTTTTCTGAATACATGATATCAATAAAGTTTACTTCTGTAATTTTCTGCTGCATCTTGAAACATATTCCCAATGGATGAAGCCATTTTCTGCCCATTAGTAAGCTAATAGTTTTCTTTACTATAAATAGGGTTGACATCTAATCTTGTCATTCAATTTTACAGATGACCTTATCTTATCACATACATTTCTCTTGTTACCATTTACAACCACAGCCAATATATGCATAGCTCCAAATGTCACTTGTATTTATTTTTACCACTAATAATATTCCAATCTTTTAGTGATAGTAATGATAATCCTGCACTGCTGTCAACTTTGATATTTATTTTCTTTTCACAGAAGGTTATGTCTAATGTAATGTGTCCATTATGAATGTCATTTATCTTCCTGACATGTTTGTCTTCTCAGTCCACAGATTTGGCTTAGCTTTTGAACTACTGTTGTTTAATGGCAGACATGCACTAAATGTTCTTTTACACTACACATATTACACCTTTTCCATTTTAAAGTTATAACATTTTTTAATGTGACCTTTCACATTTCAGCAATAAGAGATCATATTATCCATTGCAGTTTTCAAACTCACAGTTATAGTTTAGTGCTTTGTTCACAAGCATTACAATATTCTTCATACAAGTTGAAGCTTGAAATGCTCATGCATTTTCTAGCATAGTCTTTTGTGCATTACAAGTTTTTTATGGCTGTCTTGTACATCAGGTTTGGTTCACTTAATACTTTTTTTTCTAAAATTGTAATGTGACATTCCCAGCACAGTTGGTCTAACTCACAGGTAAGTTAGCATTGTTACATAAGTGTTCACAGTCCAGAATTATATTTCTGAAATCACTCATAAGGTGACTGTTGCTCATTCAAAAATGTACACATTCTACTCACATAACACTACCAGTTGATAATACACATTCATTTTTTTATTATTAATTTTTGATATGGTAGTCTTCTGGACTTTTAAGATTACATAACTGTTTAGCTATTTGTAAAATGTCTTTACTAGCATAGAATAACAGAGTAATCACTTTAACTTTATTGTATTTGATTTTATTCATTGACATATAATACTTCATAAATACACCACACAAATTCCAAGAAAAAATTATTGACATCAAACATACAAATATTGTGATACAGGGGATGCCATTCTTAGCATTACCCCTTACACTATTAATTGCACAGGTTTTTATAAGCTGTCAATTGCAGCCATTCTGCTATGTACTTTGGGGTATCTCAAATGATACCAGCTGGATAAGGGACAATTTTCAATTAAATGAACACTGAGACCAGCAGCTCAACAAACAGGTTTATTCACTTGTAAAGTAATAATTGAAATAAAGCATAATTATTGATCTAATTTACTTTACTCTTGAAAGATAATAACAAACCTTGTCATATAGTAATAAGTTATCTCCACACACAGCAATAATATTAATATAAATTTCCAATATTATATTTTTCTGCACACAAATATTGACATGGAAACATTATATTAAATTTAATTAGCATTTGCCTTAAGCTGCTAGTTCTGCGTATAGGTCCATTTTTGAGTTTATAAAATAGCTCAGACTTACTTGTGTTTTTTTCATCTCATTCGCTCACAGTTTGCTGTCACTCTGAATGTTAGTTCATTTGCATAAAATGGCTTAATAATAATTTATTTACATTCAATATAGTAGTACCACATGCCAATTTTCTAGAGTTCAAATTATATTACAGGTAATAATACTAATGTACTGTCTGTATGTGACTAAACATTTTTAAACAAACTTTATTTATTAATTGATGTTGATGAAGACAATCGAAGAAGCATGTTGTAATAGTTCTTTATTATATAATTACTCAGTCTATCTTCAAAATGAGAATTTACTTGTTGTTATAGTCACTGCTGCTTTTAAAAAGTAAGAGTTAATTTATAATTGAAATTATAAAAATATAAACTTATATTCATTTATATTAGGAAATTAATGTATCATTGCAAACATCAATGTAACTGCAAAGCATTGTTAAAGTACTCCTTACTAGCTGCCATTTCAGAAGATTAGAGAACAACCATTTTTTTCAAGATGCTTGTACTCAGCTATCTCAGTGATAATCAATTCTATTTTTTAAACATTATGGTATTGCAGTTGTAACAATTTACTGGTATGTCAGCTGCACATAAAAAAAAATATATGACATTTGGGTTTGACAATTATAAGTACAAAAACTTATATAATTTCACTATCATTTAAAATGATGACATGTTTAGAACTTAGTCAATAAAAAAAATCAAATAGTTTATTATTCAGAAAATCATAAGCATCAAAAGTGGCAAAGTGAAGTGATAATTCATGAACTTGGAGCTTCATAGACCGACTTCTACTGTTGCACTAAATCATGTATGTCAATTAATAAAATAGTTATTAATTATTAATAATATATAATCTTAATGTATGTTATTATATTTTGACATATTCTTGAGAATCTCTTTCTTTCCATCAAATATTAAGAAGTATTAAAATTCAAATATCAACCCCAATTTATCAAATCTCTTTTATATTATAGATCAGATTCAGAAGTTCTAATTACTTACTGAATTTTTATAAGTTAACCAAAGTTATGGACATTAACGCTATTTTATATAAACAAATGTAAAAATTAATAATTAAATGTAGATACTTTAATTATTTAAGTTTTGTACATAGAATATTGATTTAGTAAATTAGCTACACCATAAGCTCATAATTTCTCCACTTCCCAAAATTAAGGTAATATATTCTGAGTTATAAATCATTATAAATCATGCTATAAAGATTATTGACTTTTGGTCAATGCAGTAAAAAGCAACAATTATATATATATATATATATATATATATTATTGTTGTTTACAGTAAAAAGAAACAACATATATATTGATTGTTTGTTGTCATTATTTTATCTCTTCTACTAATTGTCTTCATATTACTTTTCACTTAATTTTTATAAGCAAATATATGGTTAGATACTGAAAATCACATGATCTTAAGTGCCAAAATGGTAAATTATATTCCATTAAACAATCTGGGATTTTTATTTATTTATTCAGCTTAGAATCAATCCTGTAAGCTTTAGTCTAGAATTCCCTGCTTTACTACTATGCTACAAAAACACCATATATGGCATACAGTAATGCATGACAATTAGTAGGTATAAATGATAACTCGAGTACCAGAGAACAAAAATTTGTTACATGATACATATAAAGATGTTACTGTAATTTAAGTAAATGAGTAACTGTTAAATTGTAAAAGTAACATGGAAATAGCAACAGTAAATTAACTGCAACCAACCACAGTATCTTCCAGATCATTATTTTAAAAAAAAGACAAGAGCAGTCATACTTTTATATGAATGAAGTAATGCAAACATAATGGCTTACAGTCAATTTGGCACAAATAAAAGAATGGCACTATCATATACATTACTATTTCTGTTGTTTTTACAGTTAACACATCAACACTCATTTGATCGATCCTGATTTAACTCTTTTATTATCTATCTGTTGATCAATAGCATATGGCTGAATTACAAAGACTGATTCTCTTTATAAAAAATTCTAAACCTCTTTGAGCTAAAAAAAAATTTCCAATGTTTACCTAAGTTCAAACATCATATAATGGCCATTTCAGAGGGATCTACTGTGGTGTTTTAGAAATAATGTTGGGCTATCACAATAAGAGTAAATGTCTGATCAAAAGGTAGTCACCATAATTATGAATGTGGTGGCCTGAAACCATTTCAAACTGTTTGATCAAAAGGTGATTTCAGAATATTAATGTAAAGAACTGGGACAGAATATAGAAAATAAGGATTTTATTGTTATCTCGGATTGCAAAATGCTTGTAATATTCTTGATTTTCTTACATATTTAAGCATAATTTTAAGTATTAATTTTTAAAGTACTTTTAAATTGAATAAAATAGTAGATAGACCGATGAGTAAAAATATGTAAAAATCGAACAATTAACAAAATAAAACTTTCTGTAATTTTTATAACTAGATTGGTAATATAAATAAAGTCATAAAATCATTAATAGCAGTTAAATACAAAAGATTACTTTTCTTTATAAAATTGTACTATTGCTGCTATTCTTTTCTACAAACACACAAATTCTTTTTTTTTTCTCTCACTTTTTACCTGTCACACATGCTTATTTTAACTTCAACAAGCAAATAATTAAATCTTATTCTCCCTTTTTTTTTTTTTTGTATTTAATGATTATAATAAAACAAATAAAAAAATCTTGAAACATTATTATCAAAATATTAAAAAATTAAATATTCACCATGCAATTCATACTTTGTTTATTTCAAATTCAAAGAATATCATTAATCAAAGAACTAATAGCGTGCAATTAATTGACAACTGGAATATTTCAAAATATATAAATATTAGTATATCAACTAGTGCTATAGTTTGAATGTTTACTATAGTGTAAAAGCAGCGAGAATGTGATAGACTATTAAAATAAAATATTTACATCCATTTAAGTACATACAATATATTTCAATTATCATCATCATCAACAATTATCAATCCACTGCAGGATGAAGGTCTCTCCAAGTTCAATGCACCTTCTCCGATCTTTAGCTTCTCTTCTCCATATCACCCCTGCACACTTTCTTATTTCGTCCATCCATCTAACATGTGGTATCTTTCTGGGTCTTTTACAATCTCTTAGAATCCAATTTAAGATTTCAATTGTCCATCTATTATCACCTCTTCTAGCAATATGTCCAGCCCAACTCCACTTCAATCTTTTAATTTTTTGAATAAGGTCAGTAACACCTGTTTGTTCTCTTACCCAAACATTGAGTTTTCAATCTCTTCTTGTTACTCCCAACATGCCTCTCCCCATACTTCTTTGAGTAGTCTGAAGTCTCTGTATTGCTCTTCCATTAAGTGTCCAAGTCTCAGATTCATAAATAAGAACTATTAAAATACATTTATTAAAAACCTTCCCTTTCAAATACATGGGCATATTTCCTTTTAGACATCATCAACATCAATCATTACCAATCGACTGCAGGATGAAGGTCTCCCCAATTCTATCCATCTTCTCCAATCTTTAGCTTCTCTTCTCCACATTACACCTAGACACTTTCTTATTTCATTTATCCATCTAACATGTGGTCTCTTTCTGGGTCTTTACAATCTCTTGGAATCCAATTTAAGATTTCAATTGTCCATCTACTATAACCTCTTCTAGCAATATGTCCAGACAAACTCCACTTGAATCTTTTAATTTTTTCACCTGCAGTCAGTAACACCTCTTTGTTCTCTTACCCATACACTGCGTTTTCGATCTCTTCTTATTACTCCCAAGATGCATCTCTCCATACTTTCTTGAGTAATCTGAAGTCTCTGTATTGCTCTTCTGTTAAATGTCCAAGTCTCAGATTCATAAGTAAGAACTGGTAAAATACATTTATTAAAAACCTTCATTTTCAAATACATGGACACATTTCCTTTTAGTCATCATCATCATCAATCATTATCAATCCACTGCAGGATGATGGTCTCTCCAAGTTCAATCCATCTACTCTGATCTTTAGCTTCTCTACTCCACATCACCCCTACACACTTTCTTATTTCTGCAGAAAGGAATTTGTTATTAACTGAAAGGAGACCCTTTGATTCCTCTTGGAGGCCTTAAAAGAACCGAGCAGGGCAAATTTCTAATGTCCACTCCATATGTTCTTGTTGTTGTGGCTGTTATTACTATGTGATTATTCATATAGTATACTAACATGGATGGGCTGCTCACCAACATGCACTAGCCAGCATGGTGAGTTTATGGGCTTTTTACCTCTGAGTTTAAGATCAAGAAACACCATGGTCTTTCTTCTCAGTTGCCTGATAAGGCAGAATAAATGTTTCTGTAAATGATTTCCTTTTAGTATCAAGTTATTTCTACCAAAAGCATTCCAACCAAGCTTAATTCTATGATTAATTTCATACATTATGTTTCCATCTGTAATAATAATCTGACCAAGGTATTTGTAACTGTTAACTTCTTCTAACTCATTATAATCAATCATTGTTTTCATATTTTGAGAAAATTGATTAAACATTACTTTAGACTTTTTAACATTTATCTTTAGTCCTACTTTCCTACTTTCATCTAATAATTCCCGCAACATTTCCTGAAGCTCTAAAGCATTATTTGCAAAAACAACTACATCATCTACAAAATCATTTAGATTTAGATTTTTTGGATTTGAATTATACACCTGGGTCTCTTTTTACGCGGATTTATTTAACGCAATTTTGAAGTTATGCTATTCACGTTTCTCCGGAAGTCAAACTCCGATAATGCATTATTACTTTAAATAATAAATTTTGTGCACTTATGTCATATTGAAAGTAATAGCACATTATTGGAATTCGACTTTCATCTTAGTAATTTCAATATTTTCAGTGCTTTATAATAGTAAGATTTTATGCAATAATGAAATTAAAATCATGATTTCCACATTTTATGTATACACACATTAAATTTTACAAGATTATAATGTAAATTTATTCAAACATTGTGCATGTTAATTTTTCATTTTAAATCACATTTTGTTTTTGCTTTTTAAAAAAGAACATAATCAATTATTAATCATTTAGTGTCCGCAAGTTTATTTTTAAAAGGTGAGTAATAGCAGTGGGCACAATTAAAATTGAAAATTAAAAAATTAAAGACAAAAATAAGAATTTAATTTTTAGTTGTTAGATTAATTACGAATTACATTGTCACCAGAAAACCATTAGCACAATATGAGAGTGACATTGGCGCTAGTTGTATTTCCTTTTGTGAAGAATCTGATTTTTTACCAGTTTGCAAACAAACCTGTTTAACGGAAAATAGCGATAATAATTAAAACTTTATAAAAAAATGTGAATTACTGTAAATTATGCATAAAAAGATATTGTTTTGAATAAAATTAAATATTATAGTTAAAAAAAGTTTGTCTTATATCAATTTTTTTCAAATTTGAAATTTTTTATTAGTCATATTTTATTTCCTTATTTTTTTTTGCACGAATTTTAAAGTAATTTTACATTGGTGCTTTGCTTTTATGCGATCTTTGAAAAATCACAATCTGTATCCCCCCTTTTTCAAGGTATGCTATGTCTATTTTTGCATGATTTCGTTTGCACATGTTTTCTGAAGAACCTATCTATCGCGTAAAACAAGACCCAGGTGTATATATAGAAGCAGAAATAATCATATACATATATTATGTAACAAGGTGTTTCAGATTGAAGAGTAATGGTTTATATTGTATAAGCTCAAATAATAAAGTTGATATATATATATAAGTAGTATTAAGTTTGGCGGTTGTATTTATATAACTAACTAACAGGAAAAAGAATAATTTTCCTTTGATGATGTTCAGGCGGCAAGTAATTAAATTAATGATTACACCTTAGTAAACTAAATTTTGTATGTAATTTATAGTCTTTCTACAAAATATGTGATAAAATGAAAAGATTTATTCTATGTGGCTTGATAAATTAATAAATAATTTTGAGGATAACCAATAAGAATGTTGTTGCGAATACAATATTTTCTTTCAATAAATAAAAAATTTGTTTTGGCTATTTATAAATAGAAAAACATAATGGGAGTTTTAGAGATGAAAATAATTTTACAATTTATACATAAATACGTGTGTGCATATATACTGAAAATTATACAATGTGAAATATTGTGTAAATGTATTAAAAACAAACATAACTCCAACTGCACCACAAACTATATTACATATCTCACAGAAACTTATATGACTAATTGCTAATCAGATAAAATGAGTTTCATTTTGTCTGGTATCCCAAGAACTTATAAATTTTAGGGATTTCAAACAAAATAATGCTCACTTTATTAAATTAATAATTGCAGACATGAATTTCTGCAAGATTTTTAACATTGCCTGATATACAAGTTGGAAACCTGTTTATTCTTAACATGCACACATGCATATATATATATAAATATATTTAACCCTGTGGCTTAGATATATGTTTTAAAGCAGAAGTGGGCAATGGGTGGCCCTCAAGCCACATTCAGCCTGAGACAATGTTGAATCTGGCCCACTCCATAAATGCCTAAATATAGAAAATCCACATCTGATTGCACTTGCTGTAAGCTGCAATCTCTAGGCTTATCCCTCACATGTTCATATAATGTTAACTTTATCCTAATGGCATGAAAAATATAAAGGACTAATTATAAAAATTAAACATTTTATTTAATCATAACTTCTAAAATACCAATTTTATATTACAAAATATAAAAATATGGGAGGAATCACATCACAAATAACATTAATTTCTGTTATTAAAGAATACTGCATATTCTACACAGCATCATGAGTATTATTTCCTAATTATTATTGTAGCATCAATCAAAGATCCTTTGGGTTTAACTTCTTATTGGAAAAAATAATATTGGTGCATGATATTTTATAAGTATGTTTATGTCTTTTCTAATTATTACAATTTTTATTTTTATAGCCTATAAAATAAGCTAATTAAAAAAAATTGATGCTGAATGCTGCATTTTCATTGGACCTTCAGATATTTATTTGAAAATAAATGTGATAAAGAAGTTTGTTTGGTTTGTAATCAAACTATTTCCATTTTTAAAGAATATAATCTGAAAAGGCATTTTTCAACAAAACATTTTATAAAATATAGACTATTTTCATCAGAACAAATAAAAATTGAAACAGAAAATTTAAAATGTGGTTTTCAGAAGCAATAAAATACTCTGAAAATTTTGTCAAATACAGACAGAGCTATGACAAAAGCTAATTCTTATTTGTGCCTATTTGGAATTGTTTCCTATTTAAGTCAATAAATATTGTATTTACTTTATTTTAAAATACATTGATAATTTGGAATTCAAGTTCTATAACATTTTTTAGGTTCGGATTTTTTTTGTTAAATCATTCAATCTATTTTGGCCTATGTTATGAAACAAAAATTTTATTTGGCCCACTGATGAAAAAAATTGCTTATCCCTGTTATAAAGCATTAAAACATTTTTTATATAAGATTATAAGTAAATTTCTTTATCTGTACTAATATAATAAAAATCTTAAATTACATGTTCCAACCAGTATGAAGTAAAGTATTTGGATAGCCTATTTAGTTAATAATTATTTAAAAATTTATCTTAAATTGTTTAATATTTACTTGAAAAAATAAAATTAATATTTTTGAAACTAAAGAAGAATTAATTTAGAGCTTAATATGTTTCAAATACATGTAATAGATAAAGTTAATTTATGCTGTCTGAAATGGTCAGTTAACTTTGTAAGGATTTTTAGTTGTTAATTTTTTAATGTAACTAGTTTTAAGGTAATAGTTATGTTTTATTAGCAATCTAAATGAGGGTATTTAAAACCAGAGTTTAAAAGTAGTACATCTAACTGATTGAGATTAGTGTTAATTTTAAATTAGTTTTAAAAATTAGTCAGTAACTAATATATTTTCATTGCATTAAAAATGATTATATTTAATGTGCATTGTGTGTATGAATGTTTAATGCAAGTAGATGAAATATCAAAAGTTAAAAAGATTTATTAAAAGTATGTGTATTTTAAAAGCTGAGTACAGTCAATTAGTTTTTAATTATTAAAAAATAAGCTTTTAAATAATACAAGGGAAAAAGTGAAAAGGGATATTTGAATAAAAAGACTGTTTAATCTGAAAATAAATAATTTTTATTAATAATAAATAAATCATTTATTGTAGTAATTAAGCTGTAATTAAATGGTTCATTTTTTTTATAAATAATCACATGACTTAATCATTTGGATTGATAGAGTTCAAGGTCAGATCAATTAACAAAAAAAAGTATGGTAGTAATTTAAATATTATAATGAATATTGGAAGAGTGATTTAAAATATAAGAAATGCAATAAAAATCTGGTGCATGGATAGGAAGAAGATAAACACACACTAATATAAAATAGACACATTTGAAATTTATTTACACTTCACTTAAATCTGCACTTTAAATCTTCACTTCAAATTTCATTTATATTTTAGTTTTGAAATAAATTGTTTAGTTTTTATTGACTCTTTTTAAGTCAATGTTAAAGTTTAAGTTTTATTTTTTATTATCTTCATGATACAGCAAAGAACTAGCAGGTAATCTATATAGTATTTCTCATGAAAGCATATGTTCAACTTATTTATCAAACAATAATTTTTAAAAATGCTAAAAATTATATTGTAGTTCAAAAGAAGCCAAAAGAAAAAAAGAAGTTGTGTAAGGAAAAGTATGTTTCAGTTTTAATTAAATATTAGCTAAATTCGGAATTTTTGTTATAAGACTGTCTCCAACAAGTTTTAACTAACTTTCAATTAATTATTAATATTAATTATTGTTACCAAAATAGTCAATATACTTACATCACATTAAAATATAAAATGAACTTTTATACAAGTATTAAGTTAGTAAAAAAACGAAGCAGTGACAATTATTTTAAATAGTATTTCTGCACACACACACACACACACACACACACATATATATATATATATATATATGTGTGTGTGTGTCTGTTCTATCTTAATTAAGGACTGCATATGTGTTCTTATATTACTTTAAAAAAACCAGGAATAAAAAAAAAACAGTTTTCTTATAAAAAAGGAAATGACCTTTCAATTTCTTAAAAAGAATAATATAGTTAAAGTGTATATATTTTTTTAACATTTAGAATTATTATAGCCATAGTTTATATATTATATTATAATTATTATTAATTATTATATTATAAATGTGTCAATATAAATAGCATTCACGAAATATAATGGGTAAGATACACAGTAGGATATTTTATTTATGGGTTAATTGCATTATTCCAGAATTTTAAAATTATATAAATGATTATACTCAAGAATATAACACCATTTATATATTTATAAAAAATATTTCATGAATGAAAGTATTATAAATACCAGTATGTGTGTGAGAAAGAAAGTGTTGTCATCATTATGCAATAATAGTTTTATTGATATATATATATAATCTTAAACTGAGTGAAGGAATTACATGCTTTTTGTATGTGCATGCGAGATGGATAATTATTCACATCTTTGTTAAGATTAGATCCATGACTTTTATTATTAGGAATATCATTTTGAGGCAATTTTAAATGGATATTATAGTACTTTTAGTACAGCTCATTCATTCATCAGCACTGCCTACACATAGTACCAAGTGCTTGTTCAAAATTGGAATATATTTTGGTATATATCCACAGATATGTTCAGCTTTACAATTCATTATTAGCTCCATTATATATTTTTTAATTTAAAATATATTATCAGTGTCAAGCGTAATTATTTCCTTGCCCCAACATAGGTATTGTTAATGTTATGTGTCTTATATTGCATAATGTTTGTTGCTATTATATCAACACTTATTAAGAATCTTCACACTGATATTTAATACTGTTTTTGATTAAGAAATATTTCTTAGTAGCCTGAACAAAAGCATAGGGATATATTGTTTTACTTATAAAGACCATATTTGATGAATAAGAGAACTATTGAATAGTGAATATAACTTATATGATAAAATTGTAGAAATGGTTTTATGAAAGGTTCACCAATATATAAAGTTATTAATATTTGTAAATATAGTATAGTAGGTTTAAAGAGATAATAATAATTATTGAAAATAAATATTTTTATTATATGTATTATTATATGTTGGAATTAAATATTTTTTATTATTAATACATTTTTGTTTTGTTGCAGTTATGATATCATTGCATTAGCACATCTATTTAACAGATGATAGACTTCAAAAAAGTTGCATTAATATTTATTTTTTAAGAATACATTTCTATGGTCACTTAGTAATTATACATTCATTTTATTTAATAATTATTTAATTATTTTACCTGCATTTTTTGAAGATAAATGTTATATTCTTTGCTTCATTTCAAATGCACTTATTATGTAGTTGGCAGTATAAAAAATATCTTACTGTCTTCTAAATTATTTTGATATTGCTTATTCAAATTTGCATCAGAAAATATAAGATTTCTGTATTTTATAATCAGTAAAAGTGATGTAGTTATATTGAAATATTTGTAAAGTATTTAGAAATGTTTTTTCAAGTTACCAATTATATATTACTGAAGTATTTGAGTATTCTGTTATTATGTAATTTCATTTCTACTTTCTTAAAAATACTGATTCCAAAAACAAACTAAGAGAAGTGTCAAATATTCCATATCTAGCTTAAATAATAACCATCATATTTTTTTGTTAAGAAGTTAAATTATTACTATTAACATTTTGTTCCAATTGCATTTTATTCTGAATTTGAACTCTGAGATCAAAATATTTCAAACATGTAAAAGAACTTATATTTGAGATAAATATATTTTAAAACATAAGATATTTAAAAGTGAAAAAAATGTATATTTGAGATAAAGATATTTTAAGAATTAAGATAAAATATTTTGAATTATAAAATAATTTTGTATTTTAATAATACTCTGGTGCTTTAAAAATCCATATTATATCATATCTCTTCATGTAACCTCTAATTGTTCTGCAACCATATTAGCACTATTTCGCTTATTATTTCTAAATAATACATGGGCAATTTAAAAGTATTGCATTAAGTAATGTTATAGATGACTATTTATTAGTCTGCATTATAGTGACATGTTTATTCATGTTTAAAGAGGTTTATTTAAACTTCATTGTAACAATATTTCATACTCTGTAGTCAAGTTGCAATCTTTAAGTGTCCATATATATTCAATGGACCATTAGTAAGAATGGATTTCCATTCTTGCTATTAAAAAAGTGAGAAGGTTGCATTGACAGCAGTGAGAAATATTGATTACTATATTTATTGTAAATGTTTAGGTGGTGACTGGTTGGAATCTAATTATATATATATATATATATATATATATATATATATATATATATATATATATATATATATATATATATATATTGTAATAGTATGAAATGCTAAAAGGAGGGAAAAGGATCACTATTCATAAGCCAGCTTAAATTGGATGCCCATTTGATTAATGGTACAAGTTTATTCATTTACTTATCTATTTGTTGATTCAATCATCATCATATAACCTGATCCAGAATATGCATTGCATCAATTCAGATAGATTTGTTCTTTAACCTTTTCTAAGCCTGCACTATCACATCTTGATGCATAAATAAACTATAATATCTATAGTAGTTTATTCAAAAATAACAAAATTTTTAGAAAAGGAGTAATATAATTTATGTATTCATATTTATCTATCTGCTCTGAGTCAATCTCATCTCTCATTCCATTAAAGTAAAAAAAGTGCACATATTTAATTATGTATTTCATTATGCAGTTTTTTTAGAATCAAATTAAATTAAATTAATTCTAAATAATTTAACAGTAAATTTTAATTACGCATCTATCTCTATTACTTGATGGGATCACAATCATTAGATTGTCATTTGTGTATTACAATAGTGATTATAAAATAAATTTATTTTCAGTTTTTTTTTATAATCTATCTTAGACCTGAAATGTGTCAAATCAATTCAAGCCCCATAAATTGCTCTTCTAATATGCAATAATATATAAATAACAAAAGGAGAATAAAGCCTTATTATTCATAAACCAGTTACATGTTGATTGCTCATTTGATTAACAGTACATTTTATTTATTTAACTCTTTATTTATTCATTTAAAACAGGCAAAACTTTTCATACAGTAGTGCCACTCAGTGCAAGTCAGAGTAATCAATGGATACCAGAAGACTTGTGCATAAAATCTCTATCAAGTGCCTACTCATCCAATATCCCCAGAGTAGTTTCTAGCTTGTGGCTTTCATCAGTGAGGAGCCTTGGATCTGAGAGCACTGCACCTAGATCATAGGATCTAATGCAACCACTCCAGAAGCCACCTTTTATGTCTTAACTACAAAACTATGAGTCTAAAATTGAAAACACAATAATAATTTCAATCCAAGCTCATTAATTTATATAGTCATATAGGTCTGATTGCAGTTCAGTACCCATACATTTTGGTGTCTTTAGTTCTTTAGTAACCATAGCCACCACTATCCTATTAGGCAGGATCAGTATTAAAGCACTAAGCATCACATAATCACCATTTCTTATGCTTGCTTATAACTGTTATTAAAACAGGAAAAACTCTCCAAACAGTAGTGCTACTCAGTGCAAGCTACAGTGCCTACTCATCCAATATCCCCAGACTAGTTTTAGCTTGTGGCTTTCATCAGGGAAGAGCCTTGGATATAAAAGCACTGCACCTAGATCTTAGGATCTACACAACCCTCCAGCAGCCACCTTTATCTCTATTTAACTACAAAACTATGAGAATAAAATTGAAAACCCAATAATATTTTCAGTCCAAGCTCATTAGCTTATATAGTCATATAAGTCTGAACTCAGTTCAGTACCCATACATTTTGGTGCCTTTGGTTCTTTAATAACCATAGCCACCACTATCCTATTAGGCAGGAATGGTATTAAATCACTAAACATCATAAGATCACCGTTTCTTTGTTTTAATAACAATTATAAACAAGCTTAAGGAATGGTAATCATGTGATATTTAAAACATTTATTAGTATTTCACATGACAGCCTGACTTAATAATAAACATATAATCTGACCCAGGATTCTGTAACATTTTCTAAGCCTATGCTATCACATCTTAATACATAAAAGAACTATGATATCTATAAAGATGTTTCACCAATCATCAACATTTTATATTATGAATTTTTATATACTAATATTTTTAGAAAATATAATTGCCATACACTATATTATGTGAGTATTTAAGTTACCCTAATGATAAATCACTGATAAAACTAAACCACTAAATTTCTTCTATTGACCAACATCTTTACAGTCAATGAATTACTTCATTCTTAACCATCACTTTCCATAAAAAAGGGATACTCTTTGATTAAAGAATATTTGATCTATTCATACTTTTTGTTAATTACTTCATTTACATTTAAAGCTTGATATTTAAGACACAGTTAGAAATGCTTGCTTAGAATGAGATAACACCATACACACACAAGATAGATTTTAACAGTAAATAAAATACAATTTATTTACTTAAACACACACACACACACACATATATATATATTAAAACATACACAAATTTAAATGAAAATTAAATGTAAAATAAATACCAAAAACATTAATATATACATAATTAAATAAATATGTAAAATTCATTATATTACAGATAAGGTATTAATAAATTATGTTTGAGAATAAAACACTATGTCATTATTGATAAAATAAACTATTTCTTACCGTTCAATGTAATTTGGCCATAGGTCTATTTTTGCCTTGGGATCATACCATTTTCAAAATATAATACTTTATAAAATTTTATTTTTAAAAATACACCCAGTCATTATTCTTTAGTCCTTTAACCATATATTTCTTTATCTCTGATTCTAATGACAGGCAAAAGGACCATTCTCATCATGATTGAATAATGGATAAGTGTTATGATGTCATATCTCTTCTTACCTTTATGTAGGCAACTGGTGATCATCTTTGACAGAAGGATTACATGTTCCAGAGTCTGACTGGCTTGCTATGATTTTTTAAACAACACATTATTTTTTCCCCATTCCATTAATGATTATGGTTATCATGTTTAAATAATGACTGCTAAGAAACAAGAAATAGTAAGGCATTAATAAGTGATTTCCAATGCTGGTGGTCTATTGTTTTACCAATATATTTCTTACAACTTCAATCTAGTAATTATTTCTTGAGATGACTTCTCAATGTATCTGTGATATGATAAACAATGTTCAAGAATAGCAAAATAAAAATAAAAAGTTTGTTATATGCATATTCTTTTCATAACAATTTTCTTATATTTCTGTAGTTGGTTTTTATTAATTATTAGTATGATCACTTTATAATGTTTATTGACACCATATTGAACTTAATTTGATATTCCCCTTTAAAGCTTCAGATAATGGAATTGCATTTGTTTCCATTTCTCATTCTAATATTTTAATATAAAATATTACTCTCAGGCTCATACTCAATTTTTCTTATAGAAGTCTCTCATCTATTTCTATCTATTTATTCTTTCCTTTTTAATATATATATATATATGATCAATAGATGGCGTCTTTACCAAAACCGCCGAAACAAGTGTAAAATATTTTTACATAAACGCAAAAGGAGTCAGAATTAACTACCTCTTTCATTTTGTCACCTCCAGATCAGCTGATTTCAAGCTGGTTTGCTTTCGTCAGTGGAAGGATAGAGCTATAGAAACTAGGTCTAAAGACTGACTCTCAAGCGTTTATGCAAAACGTTTATATCAGTTTGCAAGCGTGAATTTTTCAGACTGGTAAAGTCTTCAAACTCAGCCTAGCAAGCTAGATATCTATATGGGTCTGATCTCAGTTCAGTTTCACCACATAGTCAAAGTCTCTGCAATATATATATCATTGCAAGAAAACTTTAAAGGTACATTTATGAAAAATAAAAACAAGTTAGTCACGTAACCTGCTATCACTTGTTATTTATGATCAATAGATGGCGTCTTACCAAAACCGCCGAAACAAGTGTAAAATATTTTTACATAAACGCAAAAGGAGTCAGAATTAACTACCTCTTTCATTTTGCTCACCTCCAGATCAGCTGATTTCAAACCAGCTTGAAATCAGCTGATCTGGAGGTGAGCAAAATGAAAGAGGTAGTTAATTCTGACTCCTTTTGCGTTTATGTAAAAATATTTTACACTTGTTTCAGCGGTTTTGGTAAAGACGCCATCTATTGATCATAAATAACAAGTGATAGCAGGTTACGTGACTAACTTGTTTTTATTTTTCATAAATGTACCTTTAAAGTTTTCTTGCAATGATATATATTGCAGAGACTTTGACTATGTGGTGAAACTGAACTGAGATCAGACCCATATAGATATCTAGCTTGCTAGGCTGAGTTTGAAGACTTTACCAGTCTGAAAAATTCACGCTTGCAAACTGATATAAACGTTTTGCATAAACGCTTGAGAGTCAGTCTTTAGACCTAGTTTCTATAGCTCTATCCTTCCACTGACGAAAGCAAACCAGCTTGAAATCAGCTGATCTGGAGGTGAGCAAAATGAAAGAGGTAGTTAATTCTGACTCCTTTTGCATTTATGTAAAAATATTTTACACTTGTTTCGGCGGTTTTGGTAAAGACGCCATCTATTGATCATAAATAACAAGTGATAGCAGGTTACGTGACTAACTTGTTTTTATTTTTCATAAATGTACCTTTAAAGTTTTCTTGCAATGATATATATTGCAGAGACTTTGACTATGTGGTGAAACTGAACTGAGATCAGACCCATATAGATATCTAGCTTGCTAGGCTGAGTTTGAAGACTTTACCAGTCTGAAAAATTCACGCTTGCAAACTGATATAAACGTTTTGCATAAACGCTTGAGAGTCAGTCTTTAGACCTAGTTTCTATAGCTCTATCCTTCCACTGACAAAAGCAAACCAGCTTGAAATCAGCTGATCTGGAGGTGAGCAAAATGAAAGAGGTAGTTAATTCTGACTCCTTTTGCGTTTATGTAAAAATATTTTACACTTGTTTCGGCGGTTTTGGTAAAGACGCCATCTATTGATCATAAATAACAAGTGATAGCAGGTTACGTGACTAACTTGTTTTTATTTTTCATAAATGTACCTTTAAAGTTTTCTTGCAATGATATATATTGCAGAGACTTTGACTATGTGGTGAAACTGAACTGAGATCAGACCCATATAGATATCTAGCTTGCTAGGCTGAGTTTGAAGACTTTACCGGTCTGAAAAATTCACGCTTGCAAACTGATATAAACGTTTTGCATAAACGCTTGAGAGTCAGTCTTTAGACCTAGTTTCTATAGCTCTATCCTTCCACTGACGAAAGCAAACCAGCTTGAAATCAGCTGATCTGGAGGTGAGCAAAATGAAAGAGGTAGTTAATTCTGACTCCTTTTGCGTTTATGTAAGAATATTTTACACTTGTTTCGGCGGTTTTGGTAAAGACGCCATCTATTGATCATAAATAACAAGTGATAGCAGGTTACGTGACTAACTTGTTTTTATTTTTCATATATATATATATTAATCTCATATATTTTGTACTTCACTCCAGTTATCTATAAAAATTAATATAAAATCATAACTCCCAATTCCTACTCTAGAGAATGGACTGAAATTCAACTATGGAAAAGAATAATCATTGACCTGCAGATCTGGGATAAATAAAGAATCCAACTGCTGGGCAATAAGTACATAATGTAGCATAAAAACTAAAAAAGTTACCTTAATTTAAAGACTACTAAGTACCTAATGCTGAAATTATAAAATAATATTACAATCTTTACAATACAAAGCCTTGCTTTACAGTTATATATGACATCTACAGACTAGAGCTCATAGTACAGAACTATATTAACTAATCATAAAAAAAAACATTCAAATAACAAAAAAAAATACAACTTATGATTGAAGGCAGTTTGATTTGACATTACATAAACTATTGGCTGGTTAATTTCTGTTAAAAACTATTACACTGAAATAAAATTTAAATTTAAACATTTAGCACTTATTGAGAAATAAACATTTAATTTTACAAACAAAATTATGAATAAATCTATATGCAGTTTCATCAAAGGATGCTGCTGAACAAGCACATTACTGACTTTGCTCTGTTTTGTGAATCAATAATGTCATTTAATTTTTGATTTGTTCACTATCATAAGTCCTGATACTTAGGTGATATAATTAACATCTGAAAATGTTCTAATTATTGAAATAACCTATAATTTTTTTTTGTTTAATAAATGCCATAGGATAACAATAACAGTATTAAAAAAGATTAACAACAATTTATGATAAAATCATTTGAAAAATGTTCATTAGTTTATTATTTTATATATATATATATAGTGCAAATACTAGTTTATTATTTTATATATATATATATAGTGCAAATACTTGTTTTAAAATTATATTGTTTACTCATAATAATACTGATCATAAAGGGACAATTGTATTTTTTTAATGCAAATATAACAAACTAGATAATGTGCATTAGTCATTGAATTTAAAATAACAAATAGTGATGACTTCCATTATGCACTGATTCAATAATGCATACATCACAATACATATAAATACAGTAATAATTATAATAGATCATTATAGGAGTAATGATGATCGATTAGATTAATGATTTAAACTCAAAGAATTTTTTTTAAAAAAAAAACATTGCTAATCAAATTTGTATTAAAATAATAATAAAAAATGAGAAAAATATACTTGATTACAAACTAAAATTTAATTACATTTGTTAACAATTAATTTTTAACTAAAATTTAATTCAGTAATACATTATTAAAGGGTAATGGAATCAATTAAGGTCACTCAGGGAGGCCATTTTAAAATAGACAAAGAAAATGAAATTCAAATTGAAAATATTTTAATTCAATATTTTAAATTATTATATATATTGATGTCAGCATATTTAAATTTTAAATTAATAAATTAATATATATTTAATCTTTTTTTATTTAAATTGTTTTAAAAAATATAGTTCTTTTTATTTTTATATCTTATTTAAATAAAATCTGACCAACACAGCTGGTTTAAATCTGTTGGCCACCTGCTGGAAACCTTCTGCAGCGAAACAAGCAGAATAAATTGTTTTTTTTTTTTTGTTAAGTGTTGGACTAATTATTAATTGTAAACTATAACTTTTGTTGTCATTACAGAAAAAAAAAGACATTATAAACAGTTACCTATTAAGGAGTTAACTTATTTTAGTTAATTATTATACTGTTCTCTTTGCTGTTTAAAATTTTATACATATATAATCATATTTGGTTAGAAATAAAGATGCTATAAAGATACTATTTGTATAGAAATATCAACTAGTTTATTTAATATACAATAAACATATACTATGAGAAAGGTTTGCATGATAAACACTGCCTACCTAGACAAACAAAAGTCAGACTCTCTTTTGTATATATTATACTATAAATTATTTTCAATTTTTTTTGTAATCTCCAATCTACATCAACAAACCATACATATATAAAAACCAAAAATATGTCTATTAATGAAATATTTGCATATTAAATGTAGATATACAATAAATTTGCAAAAATACAAGATATTTTATCAGCGGGGGGGAAAGGTATTTTTTATATTTAATAATGATAATATTCATAAAAATATTTTAATGATTTTTAGATATATATGTGGCACTTGCAATATAAAACCGTAAAATTTAGTATTAATAAATACTGAATAAATGATGAAATCATGTGTTTATCTGGGTCAAATGAAGCTTGCTGGTTTATTACAAAATATATATTGCATTGGTCTTTTTCATAAGACTTTATTCATATAATTCAAAAATATGTAGAAGAACGAAAAGATTAAGTGTATTTAAAAAATAAAGAAAGAAAGAAGTGAATTTCTGTGCTTTAGTTTTAGAAAAATTTTGTATTTGTTTAACTATATCAGCTTTAAAAAGCAATCTCATGATCAAGTGATATTACTATTGGCAAGCAAGCCATTTCTATATCACTATAAACCAACTACAGATTCTAAAATTGCTATCAATATAGGCAACTTTATAAAATGATTTTGTTGTGATGTGTTCAAACAGGAAAAAAACAACACACTTTATTGTTGTTCTGGGAATGCAGCATACAATAATAATCCATATATTTCTGTGGGAATGAGCATATATGATGTGATATTTTTTGTAACAATAATTTCAATTTCTATAGTCAAGTTGCAATCTTTAGGTCTATATAAATATATTGAATCATAAACAAAGGTGGAACCCATCTTTATCTTTAAAAAGAGGTTGCCTTGACAACAGATTGAGATTGTTGGTTGTTATTAATATTGGGATTGTCTAAGTGTTGACTGATTTTAAAGATTTTATATATATATCATTATGCAAACATTAAAAGCATATAGTTAACTAGTCAATAAAATAATTAAAATTACCCATTATCAAAAGTAAAACAGACAAGCCAAAGAAAATAACGACTATAATGCAACCAATGGTTTCATAGCTGAAAGCAGACTTTTCTTGTACAAATAACTAAAAACTTCATGGCTGAGAGTAGACTTTTTTTGTGTAAATAACTGAAAACTTGTTAATATATATATTGCAACCTTTTGATCAGTTATCCATGGTAAAAATAGCATATAAAAGTTAAATTATAGTTCCAAAATTTCAAATTTAGATAATAGTAATGCTATGAATGTGGATATAATAATAATAAATGACTTAATGCATAAAGATTAAAGAAATAATTCTGTAGAAATTTAATAATCATTGTTAGTTATAAAAAAATTATATTATAATTGACTATATAATCTTAATACAATAGATGTCAATCTCAATAAATATTGTTACTTATAAAGTTGACTTTAATTTATTTTCTATACAATGCTCTTTTAAAAAGCTAAAGATCTAAAATTGTAGTTAATGAAAGAAGGAACAATTATCTACAAGATAAGAATTTATTTTAAAATTATTGAAATTGTAATATCTTGTAAACAAAAATATTTATTCTTAAACTTTGTATTTAAATCCAATTAATAATATCATATATTAAAAATATAATTGAAATTAGAACTGTAGTTTTTAACAAATGGTTTAAATTAATTTCATTTATAAAACATTTATTGATTTTAATATTTCAAATAAAAACAGAAAAACATTTTATTTAAAAGTTATAATAGTTGATTTGGGAGATTGGCCAATGAGATTTAAATAAATAGTTTCCTGACATCAATTTATCCTGGGGTTTTAAGAAAAAAAACATAGCAGACGATCTGGGAAAGATTAAACAACAACAACATATAAAGTAGATAGCAGACTTGATTTATTTTCTCCATACAAAAAAGGTATAAAAATATTTAAGGTGTTAAACAGGAAAAAATCATATTCACAAAGCTATCTAAGGATATGAAATATTTTTAAAATTAATTATTAATATTATGGAGTGAGTAAACTAATCTTCATTATGACAGAAGTGCTAATCCTGATCATTTTCTTATAGCCAAAATAATACCACAAAGAAGTTTGACAAATCAAAGTTGTTTTAATTGTGCCTATGATAACCATGATAAAGGAAAAGCAATTATAATGCTTCAAAAAGAAATGTAACTGTGGTCATGTAAGAAGGTATTCATTTATCTATTTTGAATTAAGCATTTTTATTGATCATAGATTAAATGTGAAAAACAGATTAAAAATTCCTAGAACTAAATTTGTAAAGTTAATAGAAATATTTTTATAGAACGTTAAAAATAGTTAATTAGTCAAGTTGGATGTATGAAAAAAAAATTGTTTTGAGTTAAACAATTTATTCATAAGAAATATTTTTCTTCACAAAATTCTGAAGAAAATTTTTAACTTATATTTAGACAAAAAAAATCTGTGTAACTATTAATGGTAGATAAGTAAGCATAACTGAGATTAAAATGTACTGCAAACTGAAATTTAAATGAAATATCCAATATGTGTTTAAAATTTTACAAGACTAATGAATATAGGAAAAGGAGAGAAATCAAAAAGTAAACTTATTGATGACTTATTTGAACATGTTTTAAAGTTTGTGCAGCATAGGAGAATAATGTGAGATTTTTAAGAATAGTTAATAAATTTTTCATAGTGCATTTTGAAGAGCAAGACTATGTGTATGCAAATTAAAACTAGCTAGGACAGATGCATCCAATTTAAAATTGTGTCTCATCATTTATGCTTGTTGTTCAATATTTGTTTAACTATATGTGCCTTTTAATAGAGAGAATATAGGAAAAGTACCTCAATGCACAATGAATGGTAAACATTTACAAGGTAAACATTGTAATATTAAAATAGAAACTGGAAATGGGTTTTAAAAAAAGATTTTAATTTTAAATTTATGACTAATATTTTTCTTGTTTAAAATGAATTATAAATGCAAAATATTTATCATAGTGGCAATTGAAAAAAAATATGTTTGCAATTTGGTATATAATGTAAAAGGTATGCTTAAATATAAGAAGAAAGTAATCATGAGTTAAATGTGAAAGTGTGTGTGTGGAGAAAGTTATGTTAACTGTCTATTTTGACCAGTATATACTTTAAGTAATTAAGTGTAATAGGATTATCTGAAAGGAATGACAAACTTATTATAAATTATAGTGTATTTATGAAAGTAAGAAAGAATGAATGTTGATGTAAGACAATATCATGATCTCATTTGTTATAAAGAAAAAAAAATCATTTGATAATAATAATTGAAATAGATTATTTGTTGTGTAATATGATTGTAGATATAGATAGAAAATTATCACAGTGAGATTATATTAATTTGTTAGTCTAGAATTATTAGACTAATAGATGCCAAATACACTATTGAGGAAGATGAGTTAAAATTCCAGGATAGGATAACTGAGGAATAGTTAAGTGGGAGTAATCTGTTTGATACCCATATATTTATTAGAAAGAGATGGGAGGGTTTCCTACAAGGAAATTAGAATAGTCTATACTGTAAGTGTTCAGGGAAGAAGCCAGGGTAAAATGGAGTAGAATCATTAAGAAAATGACTACTTGCCAAAATATGACACCTCATATTTAAAAGAAACCTCCATCCTTTTTATTAGGATATATTATTGAATATAGTATTTCATAAAATCAGTTTCTCATTGATAAAGGTTTAGGTAAATAATATAGGAGGCCTCAAAGGTAGATAAAATATTTAAAGGATTTTATAGTTTCTTCCCAAATCTTGATAGATTTACTTGTAGGTAAAACCATGTACAGATCAAATATTTTATGTTTGAATAGTAATTTGAGTAAATTACTAGATGAGTAAAAATAACTGAGATCAAAGAACACTATAAAATATAAGTGATAGAAAGAATGGAGACATAAATGAATTGTATAATATGGAAAGAGTTCTTAGCTTAGTATTCATTTTAATTACATTATGAATATTGTTTTATATATTTTTATTACTACAACAACAATGGTTTTGTTGATTAAATTATAGTTCATATTTTATGTCAAGTTTAGTAATATGAAATACAATTTAAATTGTACAATTTTTGGATGATAATGAGAACTATAAATATCAATCAAGTAGTAAGGAAAAGGACTATGGAGATAGCCACCAGATAACTCATAAATGATGTAAAGACACTAGATCAATATGAAAGAACTAGATACTAACTATGGGAGGAGTACATTTTATATAATAACCATTATGTACTTGTAAAGAACATAAATAATTTGCTGTTAATGTAAAATAGTTTAATGCTTATTTTTTTTATATTGATAATGAAGTATTTAACATTATATGTATAATTGATTGTTATTTATTCTTAGTGTTGTAAATAAATGAATATTTTGATTTAAACTTTATCATAGTAATTTTATTGAGTCTGAGAGTCATTTCCATCAAAAGCTCATATTAATAAAGTACATTATCTACATAAAATTATACATACCAAATTATAATTACATGCCTCATTTGAGAATCTATGCTTAAGAGTTTGTAATTAATACATTAACTATTAATTGCTTTAAATTATAACTATATTAAAGAAATCTTATAGTACTTCATATTTTTATTAGATGCAAAAGAATTTTGAAGAGCAATATGAAAAGTACTATTAAATATTACAAAATGGAGAGAATATAATAGAAATTAGTAATATGTTTGAGAGTCACATTCTAATTTTATAATTTAAATCGAAGTATATATTATATTATAATTTAAAAGTATTATATAATTTCAGAATACAAATTACTAACCAAATATATTTTTTAAGGTTTGTAATTCTGAAGGAGTTAATTACAGTGGGTGAATGCTAACTAACTAAGAGATGTATTTCATTGAATTAGACTTGGTAGATACTAATGGTGTAATGAAGCTTTTATTATAAGGAAATAAGTATTCAAGAGTAATTGTTGTTAACATAAATATAAGAATAAATCTTAGGAAAAGTAGATTAAATTATTTAAGGGAAGGTAGAGTAAATAAAGAGTGTTAATTTCCATGTCTTATTACTATAGTTAGATTACATTTCCAATAGGAGGTTAATCAATGTGTGTAATAATATGTTTTTATTAAATGGTTAGATCCTAGTAAAATCCCTCTTATGATTCAATTATTTAATTATCAATCTAATTGTTATATTGGATTTTAGAATAGAATACTTATGATCCCTGAGATAGTCATAGGATAGCATTAATTATTGTGATTGAATGTAGTTTTGTTTCAGTGTTATTATTTTGAGATTATTAAAGTATAGAAGAGTAGTTAAAGCATTATTTAAATGAAATAGTATGTTAGTCATTATTTGCTGTGGGGATTTTCATAATAATTATAATAGGACAGTAGTAGGAGAATTTTCACAATAGCAATGCCATTGTGGAGTGTAGTTTATATACTTCTCAATGTTAAAATCTCTCTGTGGTAATCATTCCTAAAGTCTATCTTATGTTTTGATGTATCAAAAGTTTTAAGCCTATAAAGAATCTTATACTTTATTGTTGTTAATCTTGATAGTTTATTATTGAGCTAGTACAGTATGGGTACAATAAAGAAGATAGAGTAAGGTAGTTAAGTGTGTTGGAAGAACAGGAAATGAAGACTACAATATATATATATATATATACTATTACCCACAATTCCCCCAATACATCCCACGCACCCTTAATATTAAAAAAATTCTTAAACAAGTTGTTTCAGAATCAGTATCTTTTTAATAATAATGATTATTTAGTTCTTCTCTTTATTTCGTTTATTTTAGTCTCATTAAAATAAATAGTGTGACTCGAAAGAGGGATGGAATTGGGAATTATGGGAGATAGTTTGTATATATTTGTTGGTTTTTAGATCTTTGCACTTGAGAAGTCTGCATTTAGCAGTGAAACCAATGCCTGTGTCATAGAGTTTATTTTCTTTGGCTAATTTACTTCTAAAGTTGGGATAATTTTAATATATATCATTATGTAATGAATTATTATTATATAATCATGGGGAGAAAACAGACATTAGTGCTATCAAATTTAGAATTCCTAGTCATCTACTTAAATTCATAAAATCACAGACATAATTTTAAAATGTGATTGTAATTAAAAACTTATATTTGAATCAGTGAATAAAATATTGAATTTTTCCTTTCTTATCAAACTATATATATATTGTACCCTATACAGATGACTACCCACTACTACAATATAATAGATGTAAATAACAACAACTAACTTCTAGCTCAGTCAAGTAAATTTATTTCTCATACATAAAATTTTTACAATACAAATCTATTTATTCCATTCTCTAATATATTAATCTTAATAAATTATTTAATAATAAAACATTAATAATCATGAGACTTGCTATTTAATCATCCAGTAAATTATTCATTTTTTAAACATTAAGAGGAATTTTACTTACACATCTAACTACATTTAAAATAATAAGTAAAAAAACAAATATACTATTAATATTTCCCTTTCAAAATAATTAACTACTTTTCTTATAAAATTTGACTAAAAGCTAAATTAAAATTATTAATGAATACTATCATAAACAAATTTAAAATAATTTCTTATCACCATATATTATGATTTAATCATTTTTATTTTATTGGTATACAAGTTATCAACCTTCATTATAATCATTGAGTAAAATGAAGAAAAAAATTGAATTAGCTAATATTTTGAATACAACATTAAATATCTTTAACAGTCACAATATTTTTCTTATTTATTATTTTTATTTAGACTATGTGCAAAAATACCAATATTCAGTAAAAGTTACAATAAATTAATTGGAAGGTGGGGGGGGGGAATTAAAAGTATATCAGTTTAAAATATAAATCTTTTACATAAAAAAAAAAAATATATCTCTTTGCATTTAATTTGAAGAAAAAAAAGTATTTTCCCTTAATTTAAAGAAATGCAAATATATATATGTGTGTTAATCGCAAATGATTGTAAATATAAGAAATAGTAAAATAAATGTGTGCATGTTGATAAAATAAATATGTGCATGTTAAATATTAAAAAATGATATAGTAGTTAAAATGTAAAAAACAAAACATGCATTGGCTACTAAGTTAAACAAAATCCACAAAACAACAAGTTTGCAATGGCTACCAAATGAAAACACATAATCGAGAGCTTATCTAAGGAATGTGTTTGAAAACAGTGGAGGAATTTCAACAACAGAGATAGCTGGTGGATATAAAAACCAATTATCAAAATGACAACAGGTCATCATATAAATACTCTGGATTTTCATCAATCTAGCAGTTGAGTCCAATTTTGAGTTGAGTTCAGTTCAGATTACAATCAGTTGAGTTTACAGTTGAGATCACAATCAGATCAGTGCAGTTCACTCAATCAATCAGTCAATCTATTATGTATCCAGAATCAATCATGCACTGTCAATCATCATCAGAAACATATGACTTTGCTCCAGCCTGAGTCTGCTGAAACAGCCAACCTGCCAGGAAAAAAATGCCTGCCTAACAACTTGAAAATCTGCTGTCAGTAACTAACTGTCTTAAAGAAAAATGCCTTGAAATACTAAACATTAAACCTCCTCAAGAAAATCTCACATCCAACTGGTTGGAAAGATTTTTAATTGAAGTAACAATCAGTAAGAAGTCCACATTAAAATCCTAGATAATAAATAACATTTTCTTATTTCCATTTCTAATTAAAATAGCCATTACAATAATTTGAAGCCTCCCAGAATCAATTAATAATGAACTCTATAGCATGCATAAAGAACTATTGATGTGCGTGTTTTGAAATGTCGTATATGTTAATGCTTTATGATATTTTATATTGATTCATGTATTTATTTAAATGCCTTGTATATTTAGTGCTTCATGTTACCTTATATTTTATGAATTAAGAATGTATGTGGCTACTATAGGTAATTATCATTGTCTGATTTAAATAACTAGTTTAAAAGTCAGAAAAATAAATGTTTAGTTAAATATATTATCTTTAAACTTAAAGTTTGTCAGTCAATTATTTTACCACTAATTAAAGTAATAATTTGTTATTGTATTACAATTGATTGAGCTAATCATGGAATATTTTGAGTGCTGGATTAGGGCCTACTATTCAAACATGTTAGTTCTCATAACTAGCTGGCACCTGAGGTTTATCTCAAAATAAATAAAGTGTTTGGATAGTAGAGGTTTGAATCTAACAGTCAAGATAGGCCATGGCCTGAAAATGTGATCATGTTATGCATTGCATAGCTTGGTCTGACTGTGGGTATTGTCAATAGACAGTATTCTCCACTCTGCTTGAAGAGCTGATCCGTTCACATAATATTTATAATATAAATTTATAATAAATAAGGTTTAAACCCAGTTAAACTTAGCATATAAGGTATGCTGGATCAACTTATGAATGCACCCAGTACAATATATATATATATATATATATATATATATTGATAAAGATTAGTCTCTGGCATACAATACAAAAAATGTGTAACTTTGTCAATGTGTATGTACACATTTATGTTTAAAGCATAAAAAACAAGAAGAAATTAAAAAGATATTTATGTGTATAATAATTTAAAATGATATGTAGAATGACTGGAATATTATTAATTTATGATATTTTTTCATAAATTTTGAAATAGTATAAATTATTTTAAAATAAATATAAAAAGATCTATCCCACAGATAGATTTATTTATTTCTGATTTTGACAAAAAAAATCGTAGGATTTTTTATTAAAAAAATAAAAACTATTTTAATTAATAATTTTATTAGTCACTCATTCATTATACTACATATTATCCAATACTAAATAAATATTTCTGTAGTGTAATTTTCACTCCACCTCTCTCATGCAATATAATGATTGGTTGTTATCTACTTTTAATACTTTGTTGAGGAATGTAAATATAAACATATGACCAAAAATATGTAAAGATCTATGATTCCCAAGATATATATTTCATGCTGAACCAGCACTCATCAGTTGGTCCAGACCACAATATCTTAAGCATATCTTTATCATTATTCAATATCCATATAAATAGCAAATTACTATAGTTTAATTGATAAGAATCAAATGTGCTGCCCTCACAACATTGACACAAATCACTTAATGACAGCATATTAATATTTTTTATTAGACATTTATTAGACTAGAGGTTATCCAATAATGAATATTTCTGTAGTGTAATTTTCACTATATAACTCTTACATCACTTCTAGCACCTTGTGGAGGGATGTAATCATAAACATATGTCCAAAGACATATGAAAAAGGTATGTGATCCCCATGTCTTTGGTCATGTGTTTATGATTACATCCCTTGACAAGATTTTAGAAGTGAATGGAAACCATTACCCTTGTGTGAGAGTGGTATAATAAAAATTACACTACAGAAATATTATTCATTATTGGATAATCTCTAGTCTAATGAATTACTACTAAAAATTATTAATATACTTTCATTAAGTGATTTGTGTCAAAGTTGTGAGAGTAAGACATTTGACACTCATCAATTAATATGCAGTAAGTTGCTGTCTATATATATACACTAAACAATGATAAAGATAATTGTGAGAGATTGTGGCCTGGGCCAACTTATTAGAGCTAGTTCAGCACAAAATGTGTATCTTGTGGATCATAGATCTTTTCCATGTCTTTGGTCATATGTTTAAAATTACATCACTCCATGAGGTGTTAAATGTGAAAAGAAACCAGTTCCAACATGTGTGAGATGGATGAAAATTAAACTACAGACATATGAAAAACTATTTTTATATAAACAAAGATGTTAGAAGTAGAAAAAATTATAAAATTTCAATCTAATTTGTATTTTAAAAATATCAACAAAAAATTTTAAATTAAAACCTAATTATAAGTATATTTTTTTGATTTTGATATGCAAGATAAGAATGCAAGCATTGTTAATGTACACAGTCGAGCTGTAATTTATACTATATTTTGTTCCAAAGTGAACAAACACATATAATGTATCATAGATTTTGTTGATGAATTTTGATTAGAATAAAATGCATATTGATTATTGAAGGGCAAGCAAACATACTTTTCAACATTCACATGCATATTTACAAAACCTTTTTATAGGTATAATATGCATATTTATATAACAATTTTGGTATAAACATTTATTTAAAAAAATAGTAATAAAAGTTATTAATAATAAATTGAAGGGACACATTTGCATATATTTTAACTGAATGTATGTTCATTCTGTGTTTTTATTCATTAAGCAAAGAAAATAATTAAATGTCTGGCTTTCATTGAAATTAAATATGTTCTGGCTGCTATCATTTTTTTGTCTCTTGTATAAACATAATTATTTATCAAGAAATTATAATTTCTCTAATTGCTTTAATGTTTTTAAATCAGTATTAATTTTAAGTATGTTTTAAAATTTTGTAAAACTTTTGGTATTGCTCAGAAAATATTTTATTATACAAAATACTGCACATAAAGTTCAGAAAAGATAATGTATATATGTGTGTGTGCTTTCAAATAACTGAAGAAATTTTATTCGTTAACATGAACATTTACACCACCCTGAAATAAAAAAAAAAAACAGCTGCTGGCATAATTTAAATTCTATTTACAAATTTGATTTTTATGAATATAATCTCATACTACACTTAAGAATAAAAAAAATGGCATTTGTAAATTGTAATATTGTTTTTTTTTTTTGTTTGCTTGTTTACATTTTTTTTTAGTATATAATTGAAGTCAAATACTTTGATACAGCATAGTTATCAGCTTAATTATAAATTGTTTTTTTTTATTATTAAAAAATTAGACTCAGTAATTATAAAGATACTATGCTTTCTTAGTCTTTGTTACATATAATTCTTTGTAAAACTCTTCTACATCTTTTATGGTGATCTCTCTTTTTAGAAATAATTTTCTTTCTTTACTTCAGATATAAGTTTTCTACTAATACTAAGATATTGTTTTATACTTTTCAGACTTGTATTCTCTTCAATAGATTTCCTTGTTAATTCACAATTATATTTTCTTTTACTGTTATTAACTTTTTGCATACAATTTTATGAAATTCTACATATTTAATCCTTCTTAATAGATCACTTTTATATATTTTCATGTCTTCTTTTCTTCATAAATTGTCTTGTCTCAGTAGAAACTTTATTGAATCAATTGCTGCTTTTTTGAACCAGCTATTTTTCTTACACTCTTTAATAATGCATCAGTTAATTTCATATTGATTTTGATCAAATCTGAGCCATCTTTAAAATCTGTTGGCATTTTAAAACAATTTGCAAATTTGAAGATTAAAAATATCAATTATGAGTATTGTTTTTCTTAATATTCTTTTGACAATTTAGTTTTGCATTAATATCCATCTTATGTCTCACTAATTGATGATCACTTCTTCTATTGAATTTATAAAGAATATTACAATTTTGAAAGACATATTATGTTAGTCAAAACATAATCCCAATTGTGTTATGCCTTCATTTGGATGCTTCCATTTCCTTTCAGCAATTTTTCTCAAAAAAATAATTTGTAATATAAAGCTTTTCTTTTTTTGTGAATTTCACAAATCTACTTCCTATTTCATTTCTATCACTATAACCAACTTTTCCCACATTTTCATATTTCAATTGCTTACCAATTCCACCATTACAGCCTCCCATGACACTTTAAAAATATTGTTTGATCTAATCAAAAACATTTTATATATTCATATAAAAATCCTCTACTTTGTTATCACAATAACAACTTCTTGTGGCATAAACCTGAATTATCTGCTTTTGGTATCTTCCATTAAATTAAATGACTAATCTTGCCATTTCACCTGATATACCATCAATCTTAACAATGTTGTTCTTCAATTTTTTATTTATAGTGAATCCTATTCCACTTGTACTTCTAATATTTATGTCTTTGTAATATAAATATATCCATGTTTTAAATCGATTGTCTCTTCACCTTTTCTCATAACTTCACAAAGTCCAACTATGACCAATTTAATATTAGACATTCTGCTTACAATTGATGCAATCTTCCTTCACTTGAAAGTTATCTGTAGTTGTAAATGTCTAAATCTAAGGCTGTCATCAAATGACAATCAGGGTCCAAATGTCAAGGGATTCTTATCACTGTCTGCCTTTGCCTGCCAACCATTTACCTTGGATAGTGATTTTATAGCATATGGGAATAAGAACCTTAATTTAATTTTGTTTGGTATGATTGCTATTATGTTTTTTTAAAAAAGTTCATTGACATATATATTCATTCCAACTTTAAGAAAAACAAATAAATTCACCATGCTGGCTGATGCTTATTGATGAGCCATCTATGCATTTCCATATACTATATGAATAATCATAATCTAATAACAGTTCCAATATCAAGAATGGAAAGAATGGAAATTAAGACTTTGCTTTGTTCGGTTCCTGTAAGGCCACAAAGAGGAATCAAAGGGTCTCTTTTCAGTTAACAGCAAACTCCTTACTGCAGTCACAAATAAATTAATAGGGCGAATATATCCTTAAATAAATGTATTTATCTGGTTTCTTGTATCATTTTCAGATAATAATCACATTATTCCAAAATATTAAATAAATAATTAAAAATTAATAAAAAAAAGAAATTTCATTTTCTACATTTTAATTCTTTAGTTGACAGTGTAAATGCAATATTTATACATGACTGTCACGTGTGTGATATATACAAGATTTTAATATGGAACTTCAGTAGTATATACATCTATATATTTCTGTGTTAAAATGCATATTATAATGCAATTTTCTGCCTACAATCATTTTCACTATTCCTGCTAATCAGGGAAATGAAATCTCCCAGCTTCAATGACGCCTGTATGTAAGAATTCTGGGAATTACAAGGAAAAAATTGACTCTAATTTTCCTAGCATCCCATTAATAGTGTTTTAATAATTTTTTTTTCTAAACCATTGGTTTATGACTGCAAATAGACTATGAAAAGCAACTATAATATTTTTAAATTCTGGGAAATCCCTGAGGCAAGACGAACTACTATTTAAATAATTTTTACTTTCTTTTAAATACTGTATTTCAATTTAAATAATCACATATAATAGGATTTTCTTGACAAAATAGGAACTAATAAGTTTAGACTCTCTTTCCTGTTTACACAAAGAAAAATTCAACAATTGTTTTCTTTGCTGAATAAACAACTAGGAGAAACAAAACAAAAGTAGAAAATCTCTAGTTTAAACTTGTATACACAAAATTTACAAACATGAATAATCAATGTTCAAATGATTGAGCGATGTTTTCACTTGCTAATTATCAATTTCCTAGAAGCAACTTCCCTACTCCATTGCATTATTATACAAATTTACAAAAGTATCAGAAATATAAAGATCTTTAATTTTTTTTGTTAATAAAGCCAACAGTTCTGTAATTAAAATAACACCTTGGGGCATTATCAGGTAATATTTTGAAATTGTGAAATCATTGAAAGTTGTTTTTTTTTTTTTTACAGGAAAACTCATAAAAAAATAAACAAATAATAACAATCATGTTTCTTTTATATGGCATAATGAACATATCTCAGTAAAACTGGAAAGATCAATTAAATAAGGAAGAGAATATGCACATATTTTAAAACTAAGTAAATATGTAAAAATAGGAAATAATAAAATAACAGCCAAACAAAAAAGCACATACGTGCAAAGTCTTGACATACAAGATAAAGGTGATAAATCAGAATATAATAAATCTGGATCTTAAAAAATAAAATCTTCCATTGTTTATCATTGTTGCTCAAAGGTGACTGAATTGTCAATTGTAAAATAATAGAATTCAGTAATATTTTCTGTTTTTTTTTTTTTTTTCAGATTGCATGTAACATTAATCTGTTTATTCCAGATTATCTTGGGACTTTAGTTAGATAATCATTTACTACCCAATAACAAATAGTTAATTGGATTGGCTATAGGCCAGCAAAAAGAAGAAAACAAAGTATATTTGTGATGTGGAAAAAATTTCAAGATTAACCTGGCCTGGATTCAAACTCAGATCATGCGGGTAGTAACAAGATGCATTAACCATTATATTATGAAGACTGATTTAAATTGCTAGTTTTTTTCTCTGTAAATGTTAGGTTTTGACAGAAACAATAAATAAGGGAAATATTTATTCTACTGTTTATTTCATTATTTACAGCAATAAATTATCATGCTTGTAACAAGAAAAATAACTGAACGTTACTGCAGTATTCATTTTAATTACTTGTCTGACATTTAATGTTTATTTTTGTAATTTAAATTCTTAGTATAGTTTTTTGTGATGTGTAAGTTTATTTATTTAAAAATAAAAATGGTATCTACTGAAATTAAATATTATCTATGCAATGTAACTTCTCAATGAATAAGTCATTAATTATAATAAACAAACAATAATAAAAACAGATTTTGGTTTCTAAGACTAAAAGCAATCAGTTCTGCTATGAATTTTCAGAGATTTTATTTATTGTGAAAAATAAAAACCGTCTAATATATTTTATAATTATGGTCATTCTTATCCCAGGTAAAAAAAAAAAAAAGAATAAAAGTACAAAGAGTAAAAAAATTCAAAATGAGTTTTATTACAAATATTCAAAACAATCTATAAAATACGAATACATTTACATATTTTACATGATTATTTCTTCATTTCTTTTATTAAATATTTTATGTTGCCGAATTTTAACTTTATCTAAAACAAATTTTCCTTTTACAACTATTTCAATAACTAGACATTGGAACATTTAAACCAATAATGTTTCACCATTGATGAACATTAAAAATATAATAAAAGAACTTATTACTGGAAGCGAAGTGCAGCTGCATCATAATGACATATGATGACTTCTAAGAGAGGTAAATATTAGTAAAATTATTTCAGACACAAAGTCCAATTTGAACCCGGCTTAAAGAGATCAACAGATACTAATGACAGTTAATAAACCTTTGGTACATTAGTAAATGCAATTAGAAGAAACTAAGTAAAAAACAGATTCAAATCTGCATTAAATCTCTCCAGTATATCTGACATTATAATGACTATAATGCATAATATTCCAAAATAATAAAATGACTATCATGTGGTCAATTGCTCAAAAGGTTGAATAATTATCTGAGTGTCAAAATGACAATCTCAGTATAACATAATAGTTCATTTTAACAAAGACTTTTCTTTTTACTATTCTTCAATAAGAATTGATCCAAGCACTTAATTCTTGAGTTCGATGCTCTTGTTATTGAAATAAATCATGAAATAAAAAAATTACATCATTCATAACATTATGAAAATTGGTAATAAATGAGTATATTGAAACAGTCAGATATGTCTATCCTACTGTTTCACCTACTATATGCAATAGTAGTACTTTTATTTACATATACCCAAATCCTCATATATCAGACTAATTTTAAAAGTAATAATCATAGTTATGTATGTGTGCATATATTATAGCATACAATATAGAAAGCGTATGTATATGCATAATAAATCAACTTATATGTGCACATATATATTTCTGTTTGCTAAATAAATGTAAATCTTGATGTATATGTAACCAAGATGCAACTATATATGCAGAGAAGAAATAGTGTGATAGGCTTAAACATTACAAGTTTTCTTTATTTAAATAATTTTATAAATGTAATATTTGAAATTATAATATTTCTGCATATGTAGTTAAATTCTATTTAAATGTGTTACATGTATATAATAAAGGTTTGCTAGATTTCATAAAGGTTTGTTGGATTTCAGATTTGTTTTTCGTAAAGAAATAATAAAATTGATTCATCTTGCTATATTTTGATCTACTTATAAAGTTAAAAATAAAAACAGATTTTAAAATAAGGTGGAAGAAATTAACTTGACCAAAGCTTGTAAAAAAAAATCAATAGTGCAGCAGAAGTCATTGGGTTGTCAAGAGTATAGCAAAGTAATTAGAAAGGCAGATCTGAAATTAAGAACTAATTAAGAACTATAAAAAAACATGTGGTTTTAGCTTTCACATTATTACATGTAGTTAATAAAGAAAAACACATGTGGCTAAAGTAAAAGAGAGGAGGGAGAAAAGAGTATAAAGGCTTATTGTAGCCATTTTATTATTAAGTTTAAGTTTAAGATTAAGCTGTAACCAGATTGCTAAAGTTGTTAATACTGGAGATGTTTGGCTAGACGGCAATGGGAAAATGATGACCAATGGTCCGATACTAGCAACAGGATGCCCAAGATCAATCAACATTGAAAAACTATGCCTGAGAAAAGACCTTAAAGCAGTAACACTTCTGCAATTTTAAAATGAAAATTTAAACTAAATCTCATAACTTATCAAAGCTAGCTAAAATTATTATAAATGGCCAATATAATTTAAACTAATGTACTTTAAACTTTTAAATATTAATTCTTAAACTAAAATATGTAAATTTTATGTTATTATTTGGTATTGCAAATCTTGCCTGATTTAATCTGATTTGAACAGATTTAATATGATTTAAACTGATTTAATATGATTTAAGCTGAGTTAAACTAATTTATCCTGATTTGACATTTAATCTATCTTAATTTCGTTTCTTTGCACTGAGTAAAGTAAATCCAAATCTCAGATTTCACTTTCATGAAATGTTATTTATAATTTTATGTTTTTTAGTTAAGTCTATGCCAATATTTTTTTCAATTATTTGTTTATATATTTATGCTGTGTTATTTAGAACTGAGTTTACTGGTATTTAAGTTAACTAGTGAGAAATGATTAGAGGTTCTCACATGTAGATAATTTTGCATTTATTAGCGCACAAACAAAACTCCCTTCTGAAATGAGTAAAATAAAGCCTGGTTTAGGTTTATAATTAAGCGATTATAAATGATTAAAAATAGGTTTGCATTAAATGAAAACTGTGGTTAATATTTAGCTGAAGTGACTAAATGCAGCATAGAGCTAGAATTTAATCTTATAATTATCCCAAAATATGCTGTAGCCCTCCTTATATATATATATATGAATGCCTATATAGATAACTTAATAAATTAGATTCACTATATTTCTTTAATAGCATAATTATAAATGCTAATTTATGAATTGATTTACAGTGGTTCTATAGAAGGAAACTAATGTTTTGCATCTCAATTTTATTATATAATGATGTAGTCAGCAGGGCAAGTGTGTACTTAGGAAGCACATACATGCATTTACTTATTGCTGTATATTATCTCTTGAATGGGCTTCTGGTTTTGATGGCCATCCCATCTATTTAGTTCGGACAGCTGTTTTTTCGCAATGGGTTTTGATTTTAAGGATCATCCCATTAACTCATTTAGGACTGGATCAGAAGCATCCAGCTATCTTGATAAGCTGTTCGATCACCCACACTAAAAAGGTCTCTTTCACAGCAATGGGTTCAGTAGAAAAGAAACCGGTTACATGGTAACAAATCCTGTAAGCAAGAGCAGACTCAGATTGTATGTTTATATATGTCTTAGTACCTGAAGTCTTACTACCCACCATCAGTTCATCCCTCCATAATAATTTATATTTCAGCTTTGATCTGAAAAAAATCTAGTTTTGTAAGCTTATAATCTATATAAAGAATTGTGTACTGATCAAATATTAATTATAATTAATTATGATCTCTTCTGCGGATTAACTAAAGCAAATCTAAGGCACAAAACATAGCATAAATAAGGCATAGATAATCATGAGCTAAAGTTGAAATAAATCTATATTGATGTAATAATAGAGCTCATAAAGATGTAACTTGGTAAATTATAAATCATCATCACCTGCAAGTGAGAGAAAATAATAAGTTTGTAAATTAAACAAAGTGTATCTTGATAAATCATCATCACCTGCAAGTGAGACCACACACTAAATATGTAAATTAAACACCCTGTAACTTATTCAATCATCATCACCTGTGAGTGAAACAAATTTGTGTCATTCAATTGTTTTATTTTATTTTACTTTATAACTTAAATTTTGGCTTTTATTAAATTTGTTTAAAATATAACTCTGCTTAGTGCCTAAATTCTTGCTCATTATTCATTAATTAATTATTAACTAGTAATTAGTTGTTTGAATATTTATGAGTCACAGTCTAAATTTAATGATGTCTGTTAGTTGAGCCACACCTATATAGCTATACTTTAGTTATGTCAATTTACATTATAGTCTCATGTTTCACCAATGTGTTACTGCCGGCACACAAAATAAAGAAATACTGGTGTAGTCTCATATATGTCCTCCAATAAGATAGTAAATCTTTGAGTGTTGGTAAAATAACTGAGGTGAGATTGGATTCATGGTCTCAACAACCTCATTTTTATCAGCCTTGGGATGGTTTGTTAAAACTCTGGATTTTGTTGTGCGAATGTACAAATATGACCATTACAATATTAATTTTTGTTCATTTAGAATTGTTGGGTGTTTCCCTCTAAAAAGATTCAGAATGCTGTTTTATCATTAATGTTATCTTATACTAGTATAAGGTTGTTTAAATAATGTAGATTTTATTGATTTTTTTAATAAAAATTAATCTGAAGAGGTCAGCATTTTATCACCAATTGGCAAATATCAGTCACCTTAAATATAATTGTTCTCAAAGTAAATATTTATTTTAACCTTTTGAGACTAAACAGATGCATTTTGAATTTTAAGCAATTGGATTAAGATACAAATTTTTCAATATCTTCAAAATTAATGCACTAATTGTAAAGTGCTCTATGTGGTTAAAAGAATAAAATACTATGGAATGCCATAATGCTAAAAAATATACTTATTACTCTTAAAAAAATTAGAAAAATTAATTTTTTAACACTTATCTAAATGTTCATTTTGTTATAGGTTCAAAAATTATACATTTTGAGAGTTAAATTTTAATCTGACCTTTTCCTAGGCAGCTTAAACAGATTCCTCATGAAATGTTTTTTTAAAAAGGTATATAATATGATTTACCTGAGATAATTCTTAATTGCAAAGCATTAAAAATAAGACACACTGATGAGTTTCATTTTTGCTAACTGACCCAGATCTTATCTTTCTATATAACCATCTGCTACACATATGCTTCTTTCTAAGATGAAAAACAAATAATATTTCACAATAAGTATCGTATATCACATATTAGGCATTATATATTATGCAAACAGAACTTTAATTAATTGTAATTTATTATAAATATGAAATTGCAAAAATAATAATATATAATATAAAAGAGCAAAAAGAAAAAGTGACAAGATGAAAGACTAGAAAGTTTTTGCATAGTATATGTAGATAATATTTCTATACATAATGATAACTAAGCAAGAAAATGACTTTTTTTCAATTTAGGGCAATATAAAATATCCAGAAAAAAATACCTATAGATTGCAAAAAATAAATTATAGTTGATGTACATAACAAAGACATATGATCCAGATTCATACAAACAGATGTGAGATACTGCTTACAGTAAGATATGATAATGAAATAAATTTGAACTTTTCATTATAACCATTATTTACAATATATATAATATTTATATTACAACTGATATAAAATATTATTTTCATATAAAATTACAATTCATTAACATTTGGCATTTGGAATTATATATATATTGGATCACAAACATACATTCTGCAATACAAAACAAACCTTTATTCTACAAAAAGGGTTACCAAAAGTGGTCACTATCAACATCTGGGGGGGGGGGCAATATAACATTATTGGGGGGTCGATCCAAGCTAGGGGTGATGGAAAAATTGATTAAAAATCATATATATATATATATATAATGTTTTTGAATACTGTTTTAATAAATTTAAAACATTTGTTTACTGGCAAAAATTACACAACTCACTATTGTATATTCAGTATAGCTTTCCATCTATGTGGAAAATGGCTACTAATCACGTCACATAAAGCTGGCAGAAATTGTTGAGGTTGTGCTCCAGATACCCAAAACATTGCTTAAGCTTAGTACATGTCAAGAATTCACAGTATGCTGATATTATTGGTATCTCTACAACCATTTTTATGTCATTGTTTGTTTAATATTTCACATAAATACATATAATAAAGTAGGACTATAATTATGTAATGGTAGCTTCTGTTTCTAAAAAAAAAAAGGTCAACAATATTCATTGGATTATTTGAAATTTGGATTTATTCCTTCACCATGCAAATGATGCAATGAAACCAGCTATAGAAAGATCATCTTGAGAGAATTAACTCTAATGAAAGAGATAAAGATCTTGTTTTTTAAAAAAAGTTAAAGAAAAATTTGCAACTTGACCAAATATAAAAAGTTTTATGAAGCTGTCAGTTATAGTTGAAATTGAAGAAGGATTAATAGCTCCATATAAGATTTCTCTCAATATAGCAAAAAAAAGGGGAAACCAATATACAATTGTAGAAGATATAGATATACCTGTAATTAAAGATATCATTGAAAATATAATGAAAAAACAATTCAGTTAATGTTTTCAACTTGCTTACCATTAAGTGCAAATTCTACAAAATGGTATTTTGACAAAATCACCAAAGATGTAGGAAATATAGTAGTTTCAGAGCTCAAAAATTGCAAGTATTCTATTCAACATGATAAGTCTGTTTTTGGTGTTCCTTCTCTTCTGATGACTTACATCAGATATTTTAAAATATGAATTTTTTTTTACAGTACAGGGTTTTTTTTATACCTGCACTTATATATGTAATATGTAGGTGATTTTCAACTCAGTCTTTCCACATGACCCTCAACAATCCATGCTATCTCATACCATTAATACACTTGATCACAGATATTGGAAAAGATAAATAATCACCAATATACATATTTCATGCTAAACCAGCACTCATCAGTTGGTCCAGATTATCATTTCCACACATATATACAATCAAAGATCAGCTTATATTAAAATAGCCAATCTTCATAATTTAATGAACAGGCTTTAAACCACTCCACCCCACAACTTTTCAGCTGTCCATTTCATTGAAAATCTGATGGTGGAATGCTCAAAGCCCACCTTAGTGCCAACCATCTGTACTGTAGAAAAAAAATCATATTTCAAAATAAGGTGCTGTAAGGTCTGCTCTTCCCTCATATATGTATGTAAATGGATTATGTTCTGTATATGAGGGATAAAAGTGGTGAATATAGGTGGAGGAGAGGGGGAAGGAGGAGGGGGGGGTGGGGGTTTTCCATCCCCCCTTTCTAAATATATAAAAAAAGGAGGGGTAGGAGGTGGGAGGAGAGGTATTTTGAACCCACCCCCTTAAAAGTTAAGGTTTGGTAATTTTAAATAAAATTGGTTTTTTTGAGGGGAAGAGATAATCCAAAAGAAGCGGAGGGGGGGGGTTGGGGCACAAAATATGTATATTGGTGATTATTTATCTTTTTGACATGTGTGTGATCAAGAGTATCAGTGGTATGAGATAGCATGGATGGTTGAGGATCATGAGAAAATCAAATATTTTAGTAAAATTAAATGTCAAATCATCAATGAATTTTTATTTGCTAAACATCTTGAAAATAGTGGAAAAGGTCTGACAGTATATTGATAATTAGAAGAATGTTCAAATAAATACAACATTCCATTTAACAATATAACAGTATTAGCACAAATGGTCCACGTACTATGGTAAGCCATTACTAAGATTTTGCAACTTTTCTTAAATAAAAAGTTCCTGGTATATGTACTTCTCACTGTGTTTAGCATAGAATTCACCTAGTGGCAAAATATCTCAGTCCAGATTTGCATAGCACTTTATAGTTTTGTATTAAATCTATTAATCAAATTTGAGCCCAACCTCTTACATTGAGAATGTTTTCCAAACTTTGTGAGAAAAATGATGAATTATCAAACCAGTTACTTTTACACAATAAAATCAGTTTGCAAAGGCTCATTGAGTTATTTGATTCTACAATAGAATTTCTTGCCGAAATAAATTCATTCTGAGTGATGAACTGCAAAAACATAAGAACCCAATTTTTCACTTACAGAATTTATTTGCAAAATTCAATGATATTCAAACAAGGCTCCAAGCTAAAGATATCAGAATTATTCAAACTCAGATGATTCTTTTAGATTTCCAAGTAAATTAAATTTGTTTAAATCTTCATTGTTAGATAAAGATTTTCAGTATTTTTTCAAATCTACAAAATTGCAAATAAAAGATAAAGACTTGGAAATATATACAAAACATCTTTAAAAATTGAATGATGATTTTAAATTGCACTTTTCAGATTTAGAAAATACTCATATCTCATAATGGATTATCAAGCCTCTTTCCACTCAAAGTGAAAAGGTCACATTTCACTTGCAAGATAAACTTATTGAATTATTATCTGATTTTGGAGCAAAGATGCTTTTTAAAAATTTAACTTCGACAAATTTTTGGATGAATATAAATATAACACAAAAATACAAAAAACTTTGTGATAAAGCCTATCCTTTTTTGTTAGCATTTCCAAGTTTGTATACGAATGAAGCTATTTTCAGTCATGTTAATTCTATCTTAACCAAACAGAGAAATGTTGAACGTGGAATTATGAGGCAATTTAAGGCTAAAACTTATTAATTTTGAGCCAAATATAGCTCATCTTGCCAAGAATCTTCAAGTCCATCTGTCTCACTAATTATCATTAAAAAATTATTAAAATGATTATTATAAAATTATTACATATATTAATAAATGTAAAATTGCAAAATAAATGCATCAAATAGTAAAAGCTTTTTTATTATTTGTAATATATAAATAAACCACTAAAAATAAATTTTGTGGGAGTCGATAAGAAGTTTTGAAGATATTTTAGGGGGTCGATAATCAAAAAAGTTTGGTGAGTCCTGTTCTAAAGCATTATAAATTATTTATTATAAAAAATATTGTATAGTTACAGGTGATAAAAAATATATTTGAAATATCATATTTACATATGGCTAAGGCCTAAACCTAAGGAATTACATATATATGTATCAGAACACAAACAGTTATTCTACAACACAAAATAAACTTTTATTCTACTGTACTATAAATTATTTATATAAAAAATATGAAAAATATTATATACTTACAGTAAGTGCAAATAATTATTCCTGCAATTTTATATAATTTTGATTACTTAGATTTTAAGCCCTTTGATTTCAATGCTTATGTACTGGAATAATAACCATTATTTTTGGCAAAAAAAAAAAACCATTGCTATTAATTCTTTTCCATGAAGTTTTAAAAAAATCAAAGAAAAAATGAATTAAAAATCTCCTTTCACTAACTGTTCATAAAAAAACACATTTTTTTAAAATACAGAAAAAATGAAATCATTGTTAGATACAATAACAAAAAAGATGACATATGCCATGTGTCTGTACTCCTCACAGTTTTCACACAATCATGATTTAAAGTCAATGATTGGTTAAAATTTTAACTTAAGTTGCATTTGTTAGGCACTCAATGGACAAGGACTCGAGTTTATTCTTCTTAATGGTGTTTCATGTGGAACTCATTGATAACATCATCACCTATCAAAATTGGCATGGTGTTAGAATATTTTCAATTACTTTAATAGTTATAAATAAATATCAGATTTTAAAACAGAATTTTATAGATTTATTACAAATTGACCATTGTTTATTCACATTTAAAAAAAAAAACTTAAAAAAGAATTAATTCATTTTCTGAAAGAGTGTTTACATTAATTTGTTGATGATGCTTACAATACATTGTCCTTATTTACAAGTCAGTTTTTAAATATTTTAAAAAATGAAATGTAGTTTTTAAGAGTATTATCCATTTAGAAAATCAAATACAAGTCCAATTTATGGAGTTTTCATATAAAATAAAGATTTTATACAGAAATGAAAGATTAAGCATTTTCAAAATCTCTCAGTAGGTGGAACAATAAAAAATGTCATAATTTTAAAAGGTTAAGCTAAGTAGACTATCAATTTTTAGCATTACATTTAGTTGTTCAAATCAGTGCTATCTTTATTCACTTGTAATGCCAGTTGATTTAACTCTTTTTCTCACAAAAATGTCAAATTGATTTTTTAATCAGCCATTGAAGATGCAGTTTTCATTATAAAAATATAAAATATTAATGATTCATAAACCTAACATACCATTGAAAGCCACTTTAAAGGTCCTTCTGCCTTAAGGATAAAAGACAATCTCCTTAATTTAAAGAAAGGACTAATAAAAAAAATATTTCATTTTATTGCCGTATAGTAAAGTGAAAGGATGTATTATTTATTGCAGCATTTAAAATGGTTCTATTTAATGTTATATATATATATATATATATTCACATTGTGAATTACTTTGTTACATATATGTATTATTTAATGTTTATACACAAGTTAAAATAAAAAAAATAAAAAAAATATTTACTTTGTTAATAAAAAAAATCAATCTGCTAGATCAATTTAAAAACGATAAGATAATTACATTGATTAGGTTTCACTTATTCTGCCTTACATATAAAAGACAATTTCTTTAATTCAGAGAAAGAATCAACAAGAAAATGTTTCATTTCTTATTATAATATTGTCATTTATTAAGATGGGTGGGGTATTATTTACTGTAGCAACATTTAAAGCGGTTCCATTTAACATGATATATATTCATGTTGTAAATTATATATATATCAGCTATTCTTAATATTTTTATATGAAAATAGAACATTAATCCAACACAGCCTCTGACAATCCTTTCATGCATACATTTTGAGATAATTCTTTCTTAACAAAATAAATATTAATTATTAATATTTTGTTTTCGAGAATTTATTTTTAAAATGGCATTATAAAGGGGGGGGGGGGATGATGCTTCACTGAAAAGGGTATGTACATATAAAAATTATATGCATAAATGTTTATATTGTATATACAAATATATGAACAATTTACTTTACAAGCTAAAGTAAAAAGATATTTTATTTATAATTGAATGTAGTTTTGTATCAAAATAATGTTTAAATATAATCTAAAAATATAATATTTAAAACAGTAGACAAAGAAACTATCTATGAATGTAATTTAATAATCGTGAATTCTAATAAAAATGTCTGTCCATTTATTTCTTTTTATAAAGTAAATAAATAAATAATATAAACATTTGGAAAAATTGTTGTGAATCGAAAATTATAAATCTCAGTGTCATATTTGAGATCTCATTAGAAATACAGGACTCTATAACATAAACATGGATAATACGCAGGATGTTTTCTTAGACATTTACAAAAATAGGAAACTCTAAAATTTATTATAATGTGCTGGAAAAATGCAGTGAAAAGGCAAAGAACTAAATTAAATTGGTGTGATCTTTTCTAACAAATCATTTAATAAATTTTAATCATCGGCTCAGTATTATGACCTTAATAAAAATGTAATATATATTGAAACAAAATTCAAAGGAGATAAAACTTTTGAAAGCTATCAAAAACACTTGCCAAATGTCAGAAAAGACATTAAGAATACAGTGGCTATATATTCCTAAATATTTCATTCTTAATTAATTGACATCTAATGATTATTTATAAAAAGGTTCACTTCATTCTTAATAGCTTTCTTGATATAGAGAAGATGAGTGTTTGTGTTTATTGTTAACTTGCAAGGTTTTGTTTGTTTTTGTTTATATGTTATATATAAATTTAAAGCTGTATTTATTAATCATGAGAATAATTATAATAGGTTCATTATTTATAAATATATATTTCAATAAAAAAATAGTTTACATAATGTTCAACTTGACTTTTTTTTATATGAATTAATATACATCAAGATATCTGGTAATCTACTTCAATCTATAATTTATTTTGAAAATATAGTGGTTGGAAATTGTAAATCAAATTCAGGTTTTGTAAATTGGATTGTTTTTTTTAATATAGTATAATGGTAAGAGTAGTTTGAGTCTTACTGTATCTGCCATACAGGGCACCCCCAGGCTATTGGAACCTAGAAAATTTGTATAGTAGGCAGATACCCAAGTTAAAGATCCAACTTTATTTTATTATAATTATATATTGACCGTTAGCCCTTGCCACTAGCTCAAGGAGTAGCAGAGATTTAAAATATATTTATTAAAAATATATTTTTAATAAAGTTACAAAAAAATAAACTAAATCACTGCCAGTACCAATAACCCAAAAGATTTTATTTACATATATATAACACCAAATTTGAAAAATAAATTACTAAAAAAAAATGCTTTAGGTTTCTTTTTTTTTTTTCTTAATTTTTAATCTTAGAATGTTGAGCATAGATAGGTTACCTAGACTACACACTTAAAAGATTTTTGAAACATTTGATTCCAGACTAAAAGTCTGCAGCCACACCAACACTCACTTCCTGATATATATATATATATATATGCAACCAATGTAATGTAAACATGTTAGCATAAAACCACAGTGACAGGAGCATCTGCAGTGTGATATTATTTAAAGGACATGATCCTTGTCCAGTACAGGAATGTGCATCTGTCTGGTGAAGGAATCATGTATATAAAATATTAAAGAGAAATGCTATGGATGAATGGGAGAGTGGTCTATTTTGCCAACTTATAGTCCCTATCCATAGAGCTAAAAGAGGTCAATGTCATGAGAAGTACTCCACATCCATTTCAACACAATGACTACATCTTTGGGGTCATGCATTCTGTTGGGCATGTTGCCCTGAATGCTAACACACTTCACATTACCATAAACATCCATATATACCTCCACCAGCATTCACCCAACTACGAAACAAATAGCCTGAAATCAAAATCCCATTAAAATAACATATACTTAAACAAGTCTAAGCAGCCATCTACACCCAACTTATATTTAAGTCAATTTAATAATTTAATTCTTTAAAAAAAAAATTTAGTTTTAGGTATTAACTTATTTTAAAATCACATATGTATCTAATTTATTTTAAAATCAAATAAAGCATATGACCTATTTTTAAAATCCAATAATGCATAAATAATGATATGTAATTGATTTTATCTTTAAATTCGTTTGCAACCCTATTACCAACAGACCCTATTATTAAGCATTAAAAAAATATAATACATATTTTAAATAGATTACATTTTTAACTTTTAGATAAGACATTTAAAATTGCAAAGTTTATAAAAGAAATATGAGAAAGTCTATACTTCATATTTTAAGGAAAATAAAGTTTGGAGATTCTAAATTAATTAAAGAGAGTTTATAGTTCAGTTTTATCATTAATGATTTATACTTTCCTTTCTTTCTCTGGGCTCGTTCCTTCATGATGAAGATCTGAGTTTATGCAAAAGCCATGTCTTGTGAACGATTTATGAAGATGGTTCCAATGATTTGATCCTGGGATACACGGAAATGAAAGCTGCTTTCGACCGGCTGGTCCGAGGGAAATGTGATTGAAATAAACTACATTTTGATAATGGCAACAATAATTCAAATTTCTTTTCTTTTTCAATGACGACAAATGAATTCAAAAATTCTAATATTCTAATCCTTTATTCCTTTTGAATTTTTTTTTATAGTCTATCTGACATTTAATATATATATATATTTCATTGGTTCTGTGGTTAAATAGATTTTTGCCTCTATAGTCTGTGTGCATATATATATATCTTGGGCAAAAAAAGCAAGTCTTTTGTTTCTATCTCTTGACTCTTACATATTTCATAATCTTTTTAACTACTTCAGCTTCAAACCGCCATATTGAATTATTTAAAATACTGGCCTGAGACACAATTTTCACAATAACTTCAGTTTTAATTATGTTAGAGCAAAAACAATTACATTTCTAGAAACATTAAGGAAAACAATAAGCATAAAATAAATACTGATAACTATATAAAAAAATAAGGGAAAAAAGAAATTTTCACATCCGAAATAATTATTATTATAATTATAATAATTATAATTTGGAAATTAACATTAACTAAAATTGAAAATACATCTGCAGTGATAATTTCTTTATATTCTTCACAAAATTATCTTTCTAAACATGTATAACAAGTCTTACCTGAGTTAATCCACAGCTTCACAATCTTCAAAAGAATTCAGATATGACTTCTTCAATTTTATCTTGTACCCCAAATGTTCTAAATATCAAAGGCATCTATAAAGAAAAAGATTCATACTAATAAAAGATACAAAAGACATTATCATAGCAATAGGCTTCTTATCCATCTAAAACTAGAAATTGTAAGCTATTGTCTATATCACTGATGAAATGAGTTTCATCTCTTTATTTTATATTTTTTGTGTACATCATTGATGTTTATATTCTTTATGAACACCAGTGATGTTTATATTATTTATGCACACACAAGTGATGTTTATATTCTTTATGCACAGAAGTGATGCTATCTTATTACATTTATTGTACCACATAGATATAATTTATTTGTATATAGTGTATTTGGTAGCTATAGACTTGAAAATAATGTTATGAAACATATAGCAAAACCAAAGCATGAACAAGAGTAAACAAAAACATAAACAAGAATCAGAATTTGATTATGTTTGTGTATGCAATGTTTGTATACATTTGATTATTAGTTTTATAGCATATTACTTGTAAACCATATTATATAAACAAAATTAATAATTTTCATAATAAATTATACTTTTTGAAAAACATTATTTTTATAATAGTGTAGGTAGAATGTTAGAAAATTACTATAGATATGAATTCTATATGAGCATAAATAATTATATAACTAACACACACTAATTACAAACTAAAATAAATAAAAAAAGATAATTTTATCAAAAAAAATTTTTAAAAAATTAAAAATGTTTCTTACAACATTACGTTGAAGCTGCATTGTAGGCCTTCTTTGGGAATAACACCGGAGAAATTTTCACTTGCAGCCCGTAAACCATTTTTGTCTTTTATCACTTCGTGATAAGTACAAAAATTATCAAAAAAAAAACAAAAAAAATTAAATACTCTGGTCGATTAAAAAATTTGCCAAAATCCAAATTTCAACCGATTTTTTTGAAATAAACATTTTTTGAAAGCCACGTGATTAAGCTATCGAATGCTCATATTTTGTACCATGTCATGCTTATAATTTTTACATCAGTAAAAAAAGAAAACAAAACATCATCTGAAAAATGCCAGCAACACTCTCGTAGTGCTAACAACATTCAAGTAATTATTAATAGTCATTTTGCCCTAAGGACCTGTTTGTAATTTCATTTTTATTAAGAAAGAACTCTTTGTTATTTTTAACATTAAAAGGTTTTTATTATTTTATTTTAAGATTAGAATCTTTCCTTCAATTCTATAAATTCTTTAAGCTTATTTTATTTTCAATATTTAAATGTTACTTATTAATAAATTAATAACTCATTATTTGTGCATTTTGAATGTCTGTGCATTTAATTCTTTATTAGATATCTACAAAAAAATAAATAAATGTAACATATACAAATATTCCATTACAATATGTTTCTATTATTTGCACACACACACACACACACACACATCATTAAAAATCCACATTTAAAATAAAGTGAGTCAATTTAAATTTAGTTCTAAAAAGAAAAATAAACTCATTTATTTTATCTAAGTTTATTTCAAATAAATTGGTTTTAAAAATTATTTTACAGAAACAATACTTAATTAAATACTAATCCACAAAATTTTATTCAATTAGCTTATATTATTATTAATTAAATTTTTTGGAAAACGAATTTATTTTAAACTTTGTTTCATATTTGGATTTTTTTAAAAAATTTAATTAAGAGTTATGTATAAACCTGCTGAAAAATTTTGTAAACATGGGTAATTAAAATAATTACTGGCTTGTTTAATTAAAAAAATTTGTAAACATGAGTAACTAAGATAACAGTTAGCTTGTTAATTAAAAAAATATTTTGCACAGTTAATAATGGTATAAGTAGGGCAACTTGCAAAATAGTGTTGACTTTTGGTCTTAGCTTTTTGCCTGCCCAACATGGCTTATACAGAACTTTTACCAGAATCAGAAATAATCAATATGCATTGCTGATCATGATAAAAGAACTTCATTTCCAGCATGGAGACTATAACCATTAGGAAGTACAACTCTACTTGATGAATTTCATCCATATCTGTGCCAACTCTCTTCACATACATTAAACTGCAGTTAAAACAGATACACTTCTCAAAAGTGAAAGAGAACAAATATTCATGATAAATCCTATTTGGAAAATAACCTGATAGTGACTATGATTTGAAACCTCTAAATGCAAAAAACATTATTAATAAACTACCAATGAGCTCACATTTTGAAAATTTACATATATAAATATTATTCCATTTTTTATATAAAAATTATAACTGCTTCACTGTATCGTGGATTTAAGATAACCCATTTATTTACTTTCATTTCCAAAAATTCAGTTATATTTAGAGATATTGTACAATTTATAATGTAATTTCTATAGTTTTATGCATTTAATTTACTTTTCAGTTAATGTATGTTTAATACCTATACTTTATAATTCCTTATTTAGTTTGATAAAATTTGATATTTAAATATGCAAGATGGTAGGAGACCTAAAAAATGGCTGGAATTAAACAAGACAGTTAAAAATAAAGAACTGGAGGTATTAACAGTAGTACAAACACATCTAAGAGAAGAAGAACCTACACTGGAAAATTTGATATGGCAGGGTATAAATAGAAAAGAAACAGAAAAAATGGGTGGTGGTATAGGAGTTATGCCAAAAAAAATTTAAATAATGTTAAGTGTCAAGAACATTTGTGGTTTGAGATAAGGTTAGGAAGACAATAGTAGATGGTGGCTATAGTGTATATGGCCACTGGAGATACTCAAACTATAATGGAGTGGAACAGTATATATATATATATATAATTAGTTTCCAAACAGTAACCACCTAAACATTCACAGTAAATATAGCAACCAATATCTCTAACTGCTGTCAAGGCAACCTTCACACCTTTTAATAGCAAAATGAATATATATATATATATATATATATATATATATATATATATATATATATATATATATATATATATATATATATATATATATATATATATATATATATATGCCTAGTTAAGGATATACAGGGTTTCAAAAAAGGGAAAGAAAATAATGGTTATAGGCAATATGAATGGATGAATGGGCATATTAAAAAAAATTGATAATGTGGATAACAAGAATGGACACCTTTTGAAAAAAATATTGTCAGAGACTGAATATGAGCATTGGAAATTTATTAAATATTTATGAGAGACAATATACATGGTCTAGGAATGATATACTTCACACAACAGATTATGTATTTCTAGATAAAGAGGGTATGAATAAAGTACAAAAAATTAAAGTGTTTGATAATGAAGAAAGAATATGTAATAGTATTCATAATTTCTTTATAATAGAAATAGTTAGTAATGTAATGGGAAAAAAGAACAGTGAAAGATGTGGATGGAGAATGAATGATAAGAATAAGTTAGAAAAATATAAAATTAAAATAGACAATATCATGGAAGAGTTTGTTGGAGATGAATATAGAGACTGGTGTGGTGATGTAAAAAAAGTGACAAATAAGGTTTTAGGTGAGAATATTAAAAAAAAATAATAGTAATAGAAAAGTGAGAATCAGTAAAAGTGTAAAAGAGAGGGGGAAGCATACAAAGAATACAAATGTGCTATTAAAACAAAAAAAGTAAAAAATATGTCAGTATTAAATGGTAAAGTATTTAAAAAAGAAATATGATGAAATAGATAAATAAATAGAGACAATGAAATTAAATAATAAATTATTGGAGGATATTACTAAAAGTGGAAGAGATGAGAATAAAAAAATTGGAAATATATTAAAAGGAGGAAGGTAGGTGAGAGAGAAATAGTATTACTAGGTGATGAGGAAAAAGACTATAGCTCTAGAGAAGAATTAGAAACAATCTTAAATAGGTATGTAATGGTCAAAGAAAAGATGTTAGATGTGAATGATCAAGTGATTACAAACATAAAAGCATATATTTATGAAAATACAGAAAATGAATTGAATGACACAGGGAAGAAATTGAAAAGTAGAAAGGCAAGAGGTTGAGATGGATGGGCAGCAGAGATGGTGATAAATTTAGGAAATACAACAAAATTAAATCTAATGTCATGTTTTAATAAGATGGCACAGAAGGGAGAATTTGCAGAAGGTTGGAATAATATAAGAGTAAGGCTACTATTTAAAGGAAAGGGTAAGAATCATAGAAAGTTAAACAATTATAGACCAATAGTGGTAATGTCAGTGTTAATATTAAGTTTTAGTATATATGGTGGCTGGAAGGGTCATAAAGTGGATGAAAGAAAATAATATAGTGGAAATTCAATGAGGTTTTCAATCAGACAGATGTATAGGAGATAGTTTATTTGCAGTTACACAACTTGTAGATATGAGTAGGAATACAGGTAGATAGTTATATATGGTTTTATAACTATAGAGAAGGCATGTGATATAGTAAACAGATATAGGTTATGGGTAAATTTAGTAAATTTGGGAATGAATGGAGCTTTAATGAATATTATTAAGAGATTTCATATCAATTAAAAAATATAGAATCAGTTAAAGTTAAAAATGGGGTGGGACTAAGGCAAGGATGCCCTATGTCATCTATTTTGTTTTTATTATATTTGAGAGAAATGGAGAGAGCAATAGAGAGAATTGGAAAAGGGATAAAGATACCATCAATAGATGGTAAGGGAATATATACATTATCAGGTCTTTTATTTGACAATATCTTCTTGTGCACAGAAAGTGAGGAAGATGTGGAAGATATGCTGAAGACATGTACAATGGTGGGTAAAAAGATAACGATTAAATTTTGTGAAGAAAAATCAAAAGTAATGATGACAAATGCTAGGGAAAGAAAAGAGAAAATTTTTTTTATTGGGAGATATAAAGTTAAATGTGGTGAATACATATAACTACTTGGGAATCATGTTAAGTAATCAGAGAAATTTCTTGGAGGGATGGGAGACAAATTGATAAATGAAGCAAAGAAAAGAAAGGGACTAATAAATTCAGTGTTTTCATATAATAAATATGATGTCACTAGAATTGTATGGAAGGGAGTGTCAGTAGCAGGGTTAACTTATGGTAATGATGCATTATGTGTTAGTAAAAAGGTCTTAGATTATTTTAAAAAAGTACAAAGAGAAGTAGGGAAGACATGCATTAGATGCAGATATGTGTGGATGGCAAAAAAACTTGGATGGTCAAGTTTTTTGTATGAGATGCAAAAAGCAAAATAAAAATATTCAGTAGATTGCAATTTAAGAATAATAAGGGAATAGCCAAAATAGTATTTAACTGAGTAAAGGACAGGCAACAAGATAGGTGACAAAGTAGTATAGTATGCAGAAGATTTGATAAAGACTTTATGTTAAGCATTATAGTGGAAAGAAATGGAAAAAAAGAATAGATGCATTAATAAAAAATAGGGAATTTGAGAGATGGAGAACTAGTATGGAGAGTAAAAAAAGTTTAAATTTATATAGAAGTAAACAGAATATTGAGTGTTAGTTAATTTATGATAATAGCAAGGGAATTACAGTTTAAGGCTTGAACAGGAATGTTAGCAACAAGAAAATATACACATAAATGGAAAAAATATGGGTGATTTAGTCTGCAAGTTATATAAAGAAGACATAGAAAACATTGAATGTAAATGCCTATAAGCAAAAAGGGTACAGATAATGACATTGTGGGAGAATAAATATAAACATAGTGATTATACAGAAAGTGAGTTCTTGGTTTTTATGCTGGGTTTGGAAACAGATAAGAGGATGTACATATAAAGACCATAGAGTTAACAAAGATAATGTTGTGGGTATGAAATGGAGCAGGATAGAGAATATAGAAAAGACTTAGGAAGGAGAATGGGAAGGGACGGTAATGTGGCTAACAGTTTTCTCTAGGTTTAGTGGCTGAGAGATTCCTGACTCCCAAGAAAAAGAGAATCCAAGATGCATCACATCACAATTATAGTTTGACTTTTATATATCTTGGTATACTTTTAAATATTTTATTTTAAAGATATATAGACACTATTTCTTTTAAAATTTAGTTGAGATAAAAAAAATCAGTTTGTTTTTTTTTTAATATTTTTTGCTTTTTTCTTTTCCTCCTAAAGAGTTTAAACATCAACTTCATTATTTTAATAATCAAAATTTAGTTTTTGAAATGATATACAGTTTTAGATCAATTTTTCTCCTAAAGAACAAGTTTAAAAAAAGAATATAAGAATGATTTAGTTATGTTAAATAATTAAAATTTTGTTTTTTAAAAAGTTGCTTCTCTGAAGATATTCAAAAATCATTAATGTAAGTAAAGATATGTATGTCTAATCTGATATGCATATAATACATAAATAATTCAGAAAGTTGATTTTATTGTGCTTAAATTTACAGGTACTTTCTTTCCTTCACATACACATCTGAAATTAAAGATTGGTAAATATGTGTGCATTTAATATAATTATTTTTAGATATTTTATCCACTTCACTTGAATTTCATATAAATTTACTTGCCTCCACATGATATATTATTCCCACTTGAGATACTCACAGACGACTTTCATTTTGCTTTGGGTAGGAAAATTTCTTACCATGAATTTTATTTTTAAACCACTAAAGATCACATGATTGCCATTTTTATACTTGCTCAAACTGTTAAAACAGGTAAAACTCTCCATACTGTAGTGCCACTCAGTGCAAGCCAGAGTAATCAATGGATGCACTTTGGATGGAGGGTTTTGCCTGAATTTTATTTTTCTTTGTATTATGGGTGGTTAGAGGACATTTATTGTTGTTTTACTTTTGAAATGGAATGGAATCAAATGCATAGTGTATAGATTTGATTTTGATAGTTAATTTAAGCTTCCTTGTTAATATTTTTTCTTTTAATACAAAAAGTGAAATATATATATATATGTGTGTGTGTGAACATCTTAATTTAGAACATATTCAACAAAATCAGATAAATTCTTCAGAGATGACACAGAATTATATTACAATGTTTTGTGAGTATTAATATTTAAAGGTTGACAAATATCAAATGCAAAATATGCTGATATAAAAGGAGTAATTTCAATTAATATACCTTTGTGTATTATCTTAAACTATTTATAAACTTGGTTTTGTTTATTGTTAAATCAGTTTTCATCATCAACTTTATACAGATTAGATCTTTTATAAAAATTTCAAATTTATTCAAACTTTTCAAATACATTCATCTCTTTGTTATAATACATAGATTAGAAAATAATGCAATATTTTGAATAGTACTATATTTTTCTCTTTTTCAGCTGTTACTGATCGTATTAGTGTAATACTAGAATAGAACCAGAAACCTTTAGATTTATGACTAATGAATATATATATATATATTGTAAATATCAATAGGTCGATATTTATATTTTAAAAATTTGTTATTTGTTATTAAAAAAAAAAAATCTCTTTAAGTTGAAGTTTACATATGAAATATTTAAATTTTTCTTTTATGTTTGTTAAATATAGTTATTATTTGAAGTTATTATTTTATTTATATATATTGATAGTACATCGTTATAAACATTTAATTATTAAAATAAATAAGGACATATAAATTGTTGATTAAAAAAAAAATTATTTTATTTGCAATGATTACTAAATGTAATAAATAATTATTTATGTATATTTTAAAAGATGTCAAATTTTCGATTTGATACTTTTTATATGTATACTTGATATTTTATTTTTATTTTGATGTTAATTGTTGTAAAAGAGAACATATATATATAACATGAGTTTTAAAATAGCATCTGCTGGCATGGAACCACGCGACAATAATAAGGAAGCCATTATTAGGATTATTGCTTATTAAAAATGGGATATAGAACAAACAACTGAAGGATAGAATTTTATTACATTTTATTTCTTTAAAGTTTACCATTTTTAAAATACTGAAGTAACGTATATATTTTGTAATAAACATATAAATTATGACGGGGTAATAAGGATATATCGCAGCTAGGGCTGCATCATCATCATCGCTTTCATATATTCTAAAGCAATTTTTCAATGGAACAACTAAAAATTTCAACGTATAAATTTCATCGCGTCTGGAGTTAAAAGCTGGTATAGCTATCTTAAATGTATTATCGTCAATTTAATTCTAATCTGGAAGTAATTGTAATTGATGTACTGGATTTAACATTTTAATAAAATATGCATATATTCAAGAATTAATAATCTTCTTTAATGAAATCGTTTCGTCGTCTTTTAATAGAATGCATTCTAAAATAAAAAAAAAAATATACAGATGAAAAAACTCATGGACTAAATTAATTCTTAAAAGGACAATTAACTAAGTGAACTTTTAAAAAAGGTATTTAATAATTTTATATATATATGAGTGATGTGTGGATATATATATTTTTAAGATTGATATATTTTTTTTTTTTGTTTATTTTTATTTTTCATTGTAAAATGTAACGTTTGTGAATGATCAATTTAAGCGTCTTGTTTTATTATAACATTAAACGTATAACAGATGATGTTTAAGATAAATATTTAAATAATTTTAAAATCTGAAAATATAATTTATAAGTTGAGGTACTATATATTAATTATTATCTTTACATTATAACTATTAGGCAGAAATATGTCTTTATATATTTATTGTTTATATTAATATTGAAACATTAATATTATTTAAAGTCAAACGATAACATAAAATAAAGATGTGCTATTTATTTTTATAAATAATGCCTTTGTAATTATTTAAAGATCGATACTATATTATTCTTATTTTCTTAATGCCAAAGTTATTAGTAAATTAATTGAATTTACGACTTAATAAAAGATAATTTCTTATTTCATTTATTACTTGGTTTGTAGGTCACTTACATATATTATTATTCATACACATATTTAGAGGTACATAAATTTATATAGTAGATGTGTATATTTGAATTTAATAAAAGTCCCTTTATTTTTGATATATATATTTGATTAGTTAGTCACATCAACCTAAAAGATAAATTATAATGAAAGATCTCATTGATTAGTATGATTTTAGATTTGTTTTATATAAAGCTAGCTGGAAGGGCAATTTAAACAATTTATTAAAATATAATTGGAACAAGTTTGTTTTTCTTCATTCTTTAATATAAATGGAATAACTCATATACATTCCATTATATTTAACTTGCTTAATTATGAGCTACCATATAGTTTCCATTACATTATTTATATAACCGGGATAATTTTGTCTTTCTTCAATTTAAATGGAATGTAGCAAGTACGATCCATTACATTTGGCTTGCTCAAACATGGGCTACCTTAAGTTCCATTACATTTGGAGCATCCAAGTGAGGCTCTGAATTATAGGTTCCATTACAATATATATATATATATATATATATATATTAATGGAATCTATAATTAATGGAATAATATCTGCCTATATATATATATATATATATATATATATATATAGGCAGAAGTAACTGGAATAAAACAACTAACAATCATAATTATGACATTTAATTAAACAAATAAAATTCAGTACACACTAAAAATATAAAAATAAAGATTGATTATGATGAGTTAGAAGAAGTTAATAGTTACAAATACCTTTGTCAAATTATTAATACAGATGGAAACATAATGCATGAAATTAATCATAGAATTAAACTTGGTTGGAGTGTTTTTGGTAGAAATAACTTGATACTAAAAGGAAATATGCCTATGTGTTTGAAAAGAATTTTTTTTAATAAATGTGTTTTACCAGTTCTTATTTATGGATCTGAGACTTGGACATTTAATAGAAGAGCAATACAGAGACTTCAGACCACTCAAAGAAGTATGAAGAGATGCATGTTGGGGGGTAACAAGAAGAGATCAAAAATGCAATATATGGGTAAGAAAACAAACAGTTGTTACTGACCTCATTGAAAAAATTAAAAGATTGAAGTGGAGTTGGGCTAGACATATTTCTAGAAGAGATGATAATAGATGGACAATTAAAATCTTAAACTGGATTCCAAGAGATTGTAAAAGACCCAGAAAGAGACAACATGTGAGATGGATGGATGAGATAAGAAAGTGTGTAGGGGTGATGTGGAAAAGAGAAGCTAAAGATCGGAGAAGATGGATTGAACTTGGAGAGACTTTCATCCTGCAGTGGATTGATAATGGTTGATGATGAAAATGATGACACACTAAAATTTATTGTTGGCAACTTCTTGATGAAAACAATTAATTATCAGTTTGAAAATATATCTGACAATAGCAATTTTAAAAAATACTAATAATTATAATTTTTGAGATTGTATATTATCATTTAAGTTTATTTTGAGTTTATGATTATTGTAGATGTTTTTATGTATGCATTTCTTAAAACATAGATTCCTTTTTTATAAAAAAAATTTAATAAAAATGAAATATTTATTATTATTATTAATTTTGATATAATAAACAGCAATGCTACTTATGTTTTTAATGCACTTTTTACATTAGAATTTTATATTGCATTGCTTAAATTTATACTCTTTCTATTTTAATAGACAAATTATTATCATATAGTTAATTGCTTAGACTTGTGTTTGAGTCATCTAGTGGCAGAATATGCATTTAACAATAACCATTCAGTATGTTGAAATTAGACTCTGGAGTGTAAGGTACATGGTTCACAACCCAGTTCTGCTATTTTCAAAGTTCAAACTTTTTATGAATTTTTGAACTTAATCCATTCAAGTGAATTTTATATTTGTTTGAGTAAATATTGTAATTATTATCAATTAATGATTAAATAATTAGTTATTCTGAAGGTTATGTGATATATAAACTCCAAAATCAGCTTTGATCCAGAAACTTTTAGCTCTCAAATATATCACTCCTATAACGAGCCTAATCAAAATGGGCAATCTTTTTACTTAAAAAAAAAAACATTATCTAAAAAATAATTATAAATATCTATATAAGAAATAATAGGATATATTTTTGATAGAGAAATATGAGGCATCACCAACAATAAATCAAAGATTTTTGCATGGCTGTATTATTCTGTAAACCTATTACTAAATAGGTATCCTCCAGAGTCGTAAAAATATTATATAATGATCAATAAAGCTAAAATTAGAACATATTGCTGTGTAAAAATATTTCTTGCCAGTTGTGAAGGCTAAATCATTACAAACATATTTTTTTAGTTTCGTTTTAGAATCAGCATATCAATGCTTATCTGATTAAATCGGATTAATTTGGGAGACCTTTCCCCCAAGTTAAAAACTTTATATACCTCTTTTCTGACAAATAATTATCTGATTAGTTGGTTAGTTAAGTTGGCCCACAGCAGACTGCTTAAAAAAATTATAGTCTTGCTTAGAAATCAAAATAAATTCTAAATTCAGCCTGGATTTAAGCTCAAATTTGTGAACATAACAGTAATGAACTAACCACCACGTCAAATGACAAAGCTTCTGTTTTATATGTATGTGTTTATATAATATATAAAGATTAAAAACAGAATATAAAAATATGCCGAACTGTAATTTGCTTAGGACTGAAAGCAAGAGTTCACACCCAGATGGGAAGGATATTTTTTACTAGTACACCCAATTTTTTTAATAAATAGTCAGACTTATATTTTATATATCTATAATACACATTATAAGCACAAAAACATAATATTTTTGAGTCATTTGTTTTGACAAAGGATTTGCTCAAATAAACCTTAAAAAAAAAAAAAACCTATTATTCATATATATAGCCACAAAATAGTTACCAATATTTTCACTATTTACTTTATTATCTTTACAAAGAAATAACAAAAGAAAAACTCGCATTCAACAATCAAGTTTATTCAAAGCTTCAGCAAACAAAGAAAGTTCTCTTCCAAGTTGATCACTGGCAAGATGAGATGCTAGCTAGTTCAAGTTTTCAAAACTAATTTTACTTATAGCGGAAAAAATCAGACAAATCTAATTCTTTTTCAGTATAGCAAACAAAAATAACAATAAGTTACAATTGTAAATGATAATAATTCGACGCTACCATTCACAATAAATTATTTATAAAATAAATATTCATATACTGTATATATAACCGAATAAATAAAATATACTATTAAAATTTTGAACTATTAACTTCCATAATAATCAGGTTTACTTAAATTTATGACTGATAAACAAATGCTTCTTGGAAAACTGTTGTAAAGTTCCGTGAATTGAGCTTTGTAATTTATAATAAAAACAATAAATAAAATTCAAAGTATAAATAAGATTTAGAAAGATACGACTTAAGGAAGAAGACATTCACGAGGACTTTGAAATTTAATTAGATTTATTGTTAATTCTAATCTTTTACCATCCCGCCTTTAAAAGTTGAACAAACAAATATCTCAAATTTTATGTTTGAATAATTTTTCTCCGTTATTTAAAATTAAAAAAAAAAAAACATTTCATTTAAAAAACAAAAAAATACCAATCAAATGACTTTCATTTAATTAATGGTTATTACAGCTCGTTAAAAAAAAAGCCTAAAATATCAGGAGCTAGGATTTCCCCAATTATCAAAACTATAGAATTCAAAAAATTCAAACGTATTTATTGACCTCTTTGATAAATAGACAAGATTATGAAAATGCCCAACGGAAATTAATCCCCCCCCTCCCTCCAAAAAAGAATGCTTTCTTTTCTAATTATTTAGTTTACATTATTTATTAAATATATTTAATAAAAAATACCATAAATTTAAGTTGAATGTCATCATTACGATAAAGCTCAAATATCCTGGTTTACAGGGATTAACTATATATTCTAATCAAGCGTTGGTGGCCGAGTGGTCAGCACAACTGTCTTACAAGCAGTTGTCCTGGATTCGCTTCCTGGCCGATGCTTTGACACATGAAAAAAACAACTATATATTCTATAATTATAGTGAATGGCTGGATAAATGAAGGGGAGAGCATACTGACTAACTACTGGAACAACTTTTAAATCTTTATTTAATATTTAATATATTAGTATAAAATAGTAAAAATCTATATTAACATCAATGAGGTCAGTCTCCAAAATGACGCAGTAAGAAAACTATCTCAGATGCTAAAATTTAATGAATACCCTCAAATAAATATTTTTTTATTATAATAATAGAACAAAAATATCTAAAATAAAATGTAACAAAAGGTTTGAGGTATTTTTGATATAAAGAATACCCCCCCCCCTTTTTTTTTTTTTTTTAGCAAAATCGGTTCAATTCTCTAAATGAACATTTCATTTATTCTTAAAAAAATTTCTGAATAATCTTTTAATGACGCAAATGTATGCTATCTGAAATGTAAACTAAAAATTTTAATAACTTATTTTGAACAACAATGGCCTAAAGCCGATTAAGTGATCAATTTTTTATAATAAAAAATCTATATCTAAAACAATAAATTACTGCAATATCACACTACAATATTTATTACGATAAAGATCTGAAGAATGATTTTAATATATTATGGTGTATTTTTTAATTCAGAAAATTATTGTTTATTATAATTTATTTTTCTCCCTTTTTCTATATCTTTTTATTAAATTGTTTTTGTGTTGAGTGTGTGTGTGTTTTTTAATATATATATATATATATATTTAATTTTATTTAATGTATTTTGTTTTCTATTATATCCACAGCTTTGTTCAGTACATTTTAAATAAGTACTAATAGCTTTTTCATTACTATAAAAGATACTTTTTTATATGCAAATATTGATCAGTTACACCCTGAGCAACAATGATTCTCTCTAAGTCACTCTACCCTAGAGCCATCCACACAAGAATTAGTAATTAATGGATACCAAATGGGAGTACCAACTGTCCCCAGTTTACTTTCTGCATATTGGCTTTCATCAGTGAGAAATACACTTCAGTACTATCTGTGGCTATTTGATTTTTCGTGTTTATATAGATGCCAGTAGAATAAAATGATAAAGTGCACTAATACAGCAAGTTAGGAAGGTGTGTTTAGTTTTATTTTATCACATAAAATAACAACTGACATAACAAAATCAAGCTGCTTAAAAATTAGTTATAAAGTGATTGCACTTTGTATGTATGACAGTATTTGTTTACTGAGATTTTTCGATAGTAGTTTTTTTCTTCTAAAAATAAAAAGTCATACAGAAAAAATCAGCTTTTAGAAAGCAGAAATAATTAATCTAAATGAGTTTTTTTTCTTGCCATATCAGAACTCCAGATCTATTTTATGCATTCTCATTACTATTTTAAATTATAAACTCACTGATGAATGCCTTTTAAAGTTTAATTCAGTTTTTTTTAAACTCTGGTTTCTCTTCTCCACTTCAATTCAGCAGACTTTCTCATTTATCCCCATATGTGCTATCTTTCCAGGTCTTTTACACTCTCTTGGCATCCTCTTTAAGGTCTTATTTACACATCTATTGTCACTGCTTTTAGAAATGTGTCCAGCCAATTCATTTAAGGTTTTTAATTTTTTCAATAGTACTTATTTATTCATCATTTATTTTTAATTCCAATAAGTATCTCTCCATACTTTTGTGTGTAATTTGAAATCTCTTTATCACTTTTATTTTAACTATCTCATTCTCAAATGTACAAATAAGCATTGATAAAATAGATTTAGTAAAACATTACTTTCATTCTGTGACTCATTTGCATTAATAATTTAACCAAAACATTTCAAGTTATTATGTTTTTTCTAAATCATTACTATCCATCTTCACTTTCTCATTTATTAAAATGCCATTTAATATTACTTTGAACATATAAAATTTATTTTGTTTATACTTTTGTGCTTTCATTTGATAATTCCTATCATATTTCTTGAAGTTATGAGGTATTATTTGTGAAATTCATAATACCATCTGAAAAATTTGTATGAAGTGAATAATTTCATCTTTTCTTTAATTTTCCATTTTAATCAAAAAAATATTTCTCATAAAACTGCTATAAATGTTTTAGAGGGGCAGATTCATTCTATCATATACTTTTATAATCACTGAGAGTAATCTATGTTGTTGCATTCTGATGAATAATCTTCAGATGGTTATAATATATTAGATTTATATCTTGATGGTCTAAAATTTTTATCACCATAGAAATATTTATCCAATGCCTTTTTATAATCTATAAATCCAATACAATATTGTGACATATACTAATTTTATAATTTTACTACAACCATTTTAAAAGCTAAATTGTTCTTTTATTTTGCTTGATTCTAATATTTACTCAGATTAATTATGAATTTCTTATTTAAATCATTCATAGATGCATTATTTGTAATATCTTTTATACTTTTCTTAAACATCAAAATCATTACAGAATTCTTTCAATCATCTGATATAACTTAGTGTTTTCCTGAAGATTTGTGATGGTATTTTAGTTGTATTTATATATTGGACTGTTTCCATCATCTAGTATTGAGTATTGAACATCTTTAGAAAAAATTAACTTTATTTAAATTTTCAAAACACATTCAACTGTTAGTAATAGTACACATGTTAAAATATGCACAATGTTTTGAGAGGTATTATTCTCTGACCTTCTGGTGCTGGCCTGAATAGTAACAGTACTAGCATGGGAATCGAACTTGGGTCATTATATCCTTGAATATTGAATTTTAAGGTGATGCTCTAACCAACCGAGCCATCTTGCCAAATACAACAATCACTTATCTATGAGGTTTCTTCTGATGTCTCCACTTTTTCATAAGAGCAAAGTTTATTAATGGTTTCCACATATAATGTATAGTCACACTAGGTTGGACTTATGGGATTATTCACCATCATCATGTGACTATCTTCTTTGAATATTTTTGTACCTTTTCCTCTCGGCCCAATATTTTTGTATTTTCCCAATTAAATATATGTTCCTTGGTACATAAATGATATGCTACTTTAGATACATCTATTTTCTCTCTTCTAATCATCAGTTTGTGCTCTTAAAATCACTTTTCAATGGAGTGACTAATCTCACCAATAAACATTCTTCCACATTCACATGGTATTTCATAGATGCAGTTTTCGTATTTCAGCATTTCAAGTTTAGGCTTTGTAGATATTAGAATTCCTCATAGTGTGGTATGGCTCTGGAAAGCTGTTCTGATATTATACTGATTGCAAATTTTTTCTTAGTTTGTCTGCTATTTTTGGTATATATGAATATACTACAGTACCAATAATTGTTCTTTCTTTTGATGGTTCTTTATGTTGTCTATTTAAGGTTTTTCTAATAATAGCTGATGGATAACCATTACTCATAAAAGTTTGTTCTATATGGATCTTTTCATTTTCCAAATCGCTAGTTTCTAAACAAATTCTTTTGCTCTATTCCATAGAATGTTACCTTAAAATTCAATATTCAAAAATCTAAGGGTCCAAGTTCAATTTCCATTCTAGTACTGTCACTGGTCATGTCAGCAATATCTCAAAAAGAGAAAATATCTCTCAAAACATTGTGCATATACTAATCTGTGTACTATTACTAACAGTTGAATGTACTTTAAAAATTAAAATAAAGTTAAAATTTTCTAAAGACATTCACTACTTAATACTAGATAATGGAAATAATCCAATGTATAAATACAATCTGATATATCTACATCATATAATCTTTGCCAAAATTTTCTGTAATTTTTCAATTACTTCTTTTAAAACATCTATGACAGTTTCTTTATTCAGTAAACCTTTACTTTATAATATTTATCATTTCAAATCATTGCAGGAGTTACTTTCTTTTGTTATTGTGAAATTATTCCATACACTTTTATGCCATTCCTCTTTTTATGGCAATGCCATTTTTTTTATTTCTGAAATAACCTTTCTTACAACAGTAAGAAATTTGTTTTATATTTTATTCCTTCTTACAGATTTTTGTTTTAATATTCACAGTTATGATTCTTTATGTCATTATTAACAACTGTTTATCATAATATTTTACAGAAATTCATAAAATCAGTTCTCCAAAGAAATTTAAAATATTTTTTTTACTTTTTCTTTTATCGTTCTATCTGTAAAAAAGTTCTTAGCAGAATATCTGCTATCTTCTTGTTGATTTCATTCAAGTCTGATCCATCTTTTTAGTACTTAAAATGATATGCAAGATCAATATTAAATTCATTTCAATGTTCTTGAAAATTTAGATAGAAACTGTTAAAACTGTCATTTTAATTGATTTTTATTTCTCTACTTTAAATATTAACATATATTTTATATCTTATTAATTGATGAACGTTTTCTGTCTAGAATTGATTAATCACATTATAGTCTTGAAATATGTTATTGTTGTTTTGTTTTTTTTTGTTAGCTTTAATGTAAAATAACTCTTCTATGACATCATTTGGATTATTCCATGTCCATTTCCACTCTGAATATCTTTCTCTCTCTTATATATAAAAAAAATTATACACCATTTTTCATTACTGAAAATTCCAAAAATTTTCATTCAGTCTTATACCTATCTCCATATATTTTTTTCCCCATGACAATTTCACTTTTTTTAATTATGTCCCAATCCTATGATTAAAATGTGACATAAAAATTTACTATGTTTTTTTAGTCTGATGAAAAATATTCTATACTTCTATATAAAGACAACTTGAAATATCTATATTTATTATTTTCCATTAAAACAACAGAGAGATTTGGAATTTAATCTTCCCAATAAATTTAAATTAATATTAAATGTAAACCTGTATAATATTAAACTAAGGAAACTTTAAACATAAATTTCTTTAAAATAATCTCACAAAATATTATCTTAAAAACAACTACAACAAAATAACAGTAAAACATAATTAATTTAAATATCCATACTCATGTTTCTACCTATTAAAGTAATTCCTATGGCATTCTAAAGCAAATAATCAAAAATACTAACTTAAAGGCAAAATTATAAAACACACAGACAGACTTATCATGAGATGATGATTTAATTATTAATAAATTAGCTCATTCTTTTGAAAAATCTTGGAGGTGGTTATATGCTATAGCCACTTATTCATTTTCTCTTAAGTTATTTTATTAAAAATAGTTATCCAAACTCCCAAGGTGCTCCAATGGTCATTCTCCTGCATTGCCTTAAAACACTTGAATTTTTAATAACTGGTTAGGTTACGCTATATATCTAAATTTCTTATAAATTATGTGTGCAAAGTTGTATTTAATTCTTGTGATACTGTCTCTATCTGATTGACTGTTTTATTTTTTTCATCTCATGTTTTGAATCAGTTTTGACTATCCTCTTTCATTTTAGTATATTCTATTTTCATTAAATTAATTATATGAGTCACCTCTCTTTGGGTTTCCCTCCCATTCTATTGGGTGGCTTTCCAACACCGCTGCTCTTCAAAATATTTTCTTAATTCTTGGACTTCATGTTTTTCCATTTTTTCTGTGATAGTCTGTATCATATCCTTTACTTGCACCTGGTTTTTAGTCATTTTTTTTTATTAATTTGTTACCTGTCATCGGAGATTTTATTCTCAAAAACTTTCCATTTCAGAAGTACCTGTTCTTACATGTTCTCTAATACTTTTTGCATCATTTTGTATAATTTGCCCTCCTCTTCAATTTCTATCACCCTTTTCATTGACTTTTTCCAGTATATCTTTATTTTCCAATTGCATTTTTAGAAGCATCTTTGTTTTTCTTCATGTGATCTTTTATTTTTCATCTGCATTTCCTCAAATTTTAGCTCATTCTTTTGCTACATTTCTTGTAACATTTTTTTTTATTTCATTCATGCATAACTTGATTTTGCATCCATATCTTTTGCAACTTTTTTTTCTTCTTGTGATTTTAACTCATTTCTTTGCAACATTTCAAACAACATATTCAGTGTGACAATTTTCTTTTTTGTAGTCTTATTCACACCCTCTGCTGACTGTTCTTCCATTTTCTCTGCATTTTCTGTTTCATTACTATATTGATTTATTTTATATGATTTGGCCCTAATGATCATTTATTTTATTTACTCCAACTGTTAATTATTATTTATATAAAAAAATTTTTTTTCCTTTCTCTTTAATCAACATTTTATTCCTTTATGCTTGATATAATTTCAAATAAATACTAATCAAAATACTACAAATAATACATACTTTTAAACATCATAAAAAATAAGTACCAATGATGCAATCCAGCAGAAACAGCTCACCTAGATGTCTCCTCACAATTTTCCTGCTCAATTTATAACTCTTATAAACCTGATTTATTTTAATCCTATTTTTTAAATAATGACCAGATCTAACTTTTATTTATCTAATAACAATAATTATCCAAATTTTTCTTTCTATTCCATGCAGTATATATCTGTGGGTATCATTTAATTTAAATCTCATAATTTATAAAACAATTTGGTGCTTGATTCAAAGTCTACAATAATTTTAAAATATTATTTTAGAGGTGTCATTGAGTCATTATATAATTTTATTTCTATACAAAAAAATTTAACTAAAATATTTGACTTCTTTATATAATACAACTCCATGTAATCAGCCCCAGATGGATGGAGGGTCTTACTCAATGTACACTGCCCCATTTAGATAATTGAAAATACCAGATGGTCTAAATTATAATTCTAGTTGTGTTGCTAAATGTCATGGATTATCTATATTTAGACATATATTTATTCTTTGAATGAGAACTTAACTATATTTCTCACTATAATTCTGTCAACAGTTATCTGATGGATCATACAAATGATGAAATGTTTATAATTATTGAGCATCAGTCATTTTAATTATTATGGCATTTCATCATTCCATGATAAATCAACCCTCAATTATATTATATTTTTCTATTTTTAAAACAGTATTATCTATCCCTCATGTTAGCTCTTTAATCTACCTTTGATAACTAATTGTATAAATCATCACACCCCATACATTTATCAATCAGCTTATAAGATTTTATATCTATGCTGGAATGCTGCCAAGAACAATGAAGAAAGGCATTTTAATAAAACAAACAATTCAATAACAATAAAGAAAATGAAATTACAAATGCATTTTTTAAGGCTAAACTATCTCTCAATAAAATGAATAAACATTTTCTTTGTACATATACAATAGTAATAATATTTAATAAAAATGGATATATCATTAAATCTAATACAAACACAAAATAAAATCTCAGACAAATACATTGATAATTATTATATTTAAGTATGAGAAGAAATACAACAAAAAATAACAATAATTAAAATAGCATAGTCTTACTTCTGGAGATTGAGCTCATTTGAATAAGCAGTTCAAAGTATATACTATATTTACATGTATTTCTTGCCCATTTTTTTAAATGTCACAATAGATATTCCTATGGTTTAACAGCTAGTGATTTATTATAATAAAAAGGGCCATCCATTTCCTTAGTTCTAGTATAAAGATATAATCTCATTTAAAGTCAACTTGGACTTGGATATAATATCATAGTTATCTGCAGATCTGGTCCCTAGAAAGCATTGCTATGAGACTTAATTTTTTTAATGGTATTTCTTCATTCTCTCTCCTTCACTTCTTTAGAATTTTTTTTAAATAAAATTTTTGACAGCCTAAGACATTCTCTACAAAGTAAGTTGGCCATTTTGACTGAAGCAGTTAGTCCTTATAAAGTAGGATCTACTCATTCATATTGGCACTCACATTACCCAAATTATTGTTATTCATTGCTTTATTGAATTTTTTTTACTTCATTTACAATTATTGCTCATGGCAGATTCTGACAGCAAATGATTCTATTTTTTTGTTATAGCCCAGTACCCACTTAAGTCTGCAATTTAGATCAACCATGGCATAAAAGAGAGAGAGAGAGAGAGCAATGAAAAGAAACTCATTTTTATAGTCAAAATTGCTAAATTGTATGACCAGGCTCATGCAGACAAACTAACAAAAATTTTACTTTAATTTTTTTTTCTTATCTCTACTGTTTTTAATTAATATGAATGACTTTTAACTCAAAAAAAAATATACCATCAAGTTTAATCTTCTTACAGATTAATTAAATTTGTTTGTCTATTAACAAAAGAGATTAAATACAAAAAAAAAAAAAACATAATTAAACGCAAAATATTTTAACTTTTAGAAAAAAAATGTTATGTTTTAATTCCCTCCCCCCCTTTTTTTTTCTTCTTTTTTTTTACAAGATTTAATGAACTTAAATAACTGAATTTACTTGGATTGAATTAGTATATAACTATGCAGTACTTTACATAAATTTTAATTATGCATCTTAAGTCTTGCATTGGTGGTTGAGAGGTCAGCGTGACTGCCTTGCACTAGCAGGCAGTTGCCCGGGTTGCAGGTTCACGTCCCGGCCGATGCTATGACACTTAAAAAGAAAAAAAATTATGCAACTTAAACAATTGAAATATAATTTAAAATTTCTCTCTTTTTTTAAAGGAAATGCTTCTTTATTCTAATGAAGTGAAAATTACAGGGTTCAAATGCATATACCAAAATATACTGGTACAATATATAATCTATTTTTTCTGCTTTCAGTATGATATTACAAGGTAAAAAGAATGCATTTTAATGAAGCAGGCTAAGTGATTTCAGAATACTTGTGTCATAATCATAGTTAACAAAAACATTAGGGTCATATTTTAACTTGCATATATTTTTGCATATTTAACTGAATTCCAACAAAAAATTGTATGCTATTAATTCTTTGTCCAAGAATACCTCTGGAAAATGCAATTGACAATGCCTTAACCTTGCATATATGGATTTGAATGTTTTTCATTTATACACCAACACTCTTTAAGAACCAAAAAAAATTTATGTTCTTGGTATTACAAATGAAAATAAATTCCCTTCAGATTCAATGAAATCATATTATAGAGTATCTGAAAACATTTTAACTGTACAGAAACAAAATAAATAAAATTTTATCAATTAGGATTTTTAATACACACATAATAAAAATAATCCAAAGATGTAATGTAAAAATATTTTAATTTATAGTAGTTCAATTCATTGAAGTATTTCCAATTAATCCATGTAATACCAAAGTATCTTAAAATAAAAGATTAGTTATTAATGCAAGAGAAGCTACATTTTATTCCTTACCATATCTAGAATCTTAGTTTCATATCATTATTGATATGTGTAGCAATACAATTAGAGAAACTTCATTATGTGGTTTATAAAGAGTATCATAAATAATTTATTTTAAAAAACATTAATTCTATATCTCTTTTTGATAATTTAATTTTTAGACATACCAAAAAATAAGTCATCTTTTGTTCACTTGACAACTAGACATTTAAGTTTTTGTGAGATGTTAATTTTGTTTGTGCAGCAATTTGAGTGATCTTTGCTCTTGACAGATATAAATATGATATAAAACACCAATGCATTCTATATTTATCTAAAATAAAACTATGATTTTATGTGCCAATTTCTAATAAATGAATGTTGGAATACAAGAAATTAATCCAAACTATTTAATTTTTTTAAAAAAATCCTTAAGTTCAGGATCTAGTAGAATAACAATTAGTGCAGTCCCTCTGTCAGGTCACAACACAAAGTTTGAGTGCAATCAGATAAATCTTGAAAATATATGCATGTTATAAGCACTCAGGATTTTTCTTCCAGATTTTCTGTGCATAATCAATTTACATCCCATCTAGTCTTTTATTCAATAAATGAATATCTAGTTATTATTACTGAAGACTACACATGGCAGATAAAGTCTGAATTAGTCCAATGGAGGTTGATTTAAAGTTTATGATAAATCATATTATAATGTGGTATGATTTTGACTACTAGCTGGAATGATTCATAAACCTATGAGTACCAAACAGTTTATCTTTCATTTTCTGATGAATCATCCTCTATGTAATCAACCATAATTCAAAACTATAAAATTCTAAACACGATAGATGAAAATAACTTACTTCAAAGTTTTTAGAAGTTTTATATCATATACGCTTAAGTCTATTATATAACAGTATTTTAATTGCATTTGTATATTGAATCTATTATCATTCTTATGATAATATTTAGCAAAAATTGGAATGAAAATTAATATTTATAACACAACATATGACAAACACATATTCCAAATACTATTTTTTTCTATATTAATTCAAGCTGGCACATGAGTTTGGTGCAGTGGCAGAATGGCAAATTCTAGAGCTCAAGGTTATGGATTATGTCCCATTTTGTCATTTCCAGTTCTCAACCTTCTTATAAACTTCCACTCAATAAAGCATTCAATTATTTTAACACAGTGATTAGTTATATCAAAACAATTTGATAGTTTATGTTAATATATTATTTTTTAAAAATTCAGCAACAGTTTTTATTTAGTTTTAAATAAAAGTGAGTAATTTCATGCTCAGGAAGTCAGAAAAAATTTGAGCCCTAAAAGTAATAGATTGATCCTCTAGTCATGGACCTTAAAGTTTAGAATCTGGCACTCTACAACTACACTAAACAACAAAGATATATTTAGTATTAGAAGAAAACAGTGATGCACATAATAGATGGCAAAGTCAAAACAATAATTAATCTGCCATAGATTATTGTTAAGATTTAAAAACTAGTATATATGAAAAAATAAATTCATTTTACTTCTGAGTGTTTTCATAAAGTCTATTTTATAACATTGCTGTTGTTACAAAAGCTGATGATAAACTCAGCCTTTTAAACTAAAAATAACAAGAATTTATTCATTATAGACTACAATTAATTACACAGATTAGCTGAGTTTGCTAATTTTAAAAATATTTTAATTAAAAATGTGCACTTTTTTTTAAGTTTAATAAAAAATATAATTGAATAATTTAGTTGTTCAAGAGATCAGGTGATGTTTGAGCATTAGAAATGATAAATTGAGTTTTGATCTGATAGTCTTTAACTTTTAGTTCTATCATTCTACTGATGCACTAAATTTTCACAGCACATAAGTATTTATTATTTGTACATTAAAAGTTTGATTTTAAATTATTTTGGTAAATAAAAAATAAAAAAATCTGACCACCTTTATAATGTAGAAAAATCAAGACAAAAAAAATGAAAGATCGAACAAATAATAAAAAGAAGTTCTGACAAGCAGACTGGAAAAAAATGTCAGAGACAGATATTAAGAATATAGTAACATATGAAAAAGGAAAATATAAAATATGTTTTGATTGATAACGCACGCCCACATCAGTAAAAATTCTGAATAAGAAGAAAAGAAACAAATGGATTTTAGTTGTATTTATATGCTGGACTATTTCCATTATCTAATATGAGTATTGAATGTCTTTAGAAAAAATTAACTTTATTTGAATATTCCAAATACATTCAACTGTCAAGATGTATTATTCTCCCCTCTTCTTCAGGTTGCTGGCCTGACCAGTGGCAGCATGGGAATTGAACCTGGACCTTTAGATTCTTGAGTATTTAATTTTAAGATACCATCTGAAGAAAGGGGGAGGGGGATAACATCTCTCAAAACTTTGTGCATATACTAACCTATATGTTATTATTAACAGTTGAATGTAATTGGAATATTTAAATAAAGTTAATTTTTTCTAAAGACATTCACTACTCATATTAGATAATGGAAATAGTCCAGCATATAAATATAACTAAAACACCATCATCACAAACCTTCAGGAAAATGGTTCTTAGTTTTTATATAACTGAAATGAAAGTATTTTTCATTTTTGAAATTACTACATTTTTATTTTTTACTGTTTAAAAAGTGCAGAATGACAAAACCTAAAGAAAGTTATGCTTGAGGCATATTGCTTATCATAATTCTATATACAGAGAAATTACCAATCAATATTCATAAATTCTACTTAATCTTCATGCAATTTGATAGTGAACTTTAATGTCAGTGAAGATTGTGCTGAGCAATTATGTATTGTAGTGATTGTATATAGTTACATATAAAAGCATTTTTAAAAAGCAATAACCAAGCCAGGCATAAAATAATAAGTCTTGGCAATTAATATTTATTTAGATTTAAATATCTGATTAGAATTGAAAAATGAACTTAAATGTTGTATATTGAAATGGTAGAATGGTAAATTCTGGATTCGATAGTTTGCAATCTCAAATCTACCTCTTCCAGTGATCAAATATCTATAAAAATTCTTGAGAAATATTGAATATGTATTATTTTATTCAATAATTTAAGGATGAAATAGTTTTTACACTCTTCCCCATTTTCATGATTTAGGGTTCAAATCTAAATCAGGTAACACTTGGATTTTTTTTAAAGCCATAGCAAATATAGAAATGTTGAAATAGCCTACAGCCAACACAACTAGCCATAATGACTGGTGGATGAGGATATTTAGCTATTCTGGCTAGAAGATAAAATTTCCAGGTTAATTTGGGCTGACCAAATGATTGTCAATATATGTCAAAATAAAAGTATGATTATAATATTATGGGGTCTTCCCTGTTATATGGAATCCATTATACTTCTATGGCCATTAAATCATAGTTAGCTTTAATATTATAAATATATTTCACTTACCTAATTACTGGGTGAACTCCAGAATTATTTTTTTGCTTGTGATTGCAAAGAATTCTGTGTAAGATTTTTTAATTCTGCCTGCGTACAGTTTTTTTTTATAGTCTCATATATAAAATCCACAATATGCTGTTTCTGAAACAAACATATATATATAAATAATAGAAAAATAATTATATATAAGTTATAATAAATGATAATAATTGACATTTGTATATATTAAATACATATATATATATAACATTAAACTACAATTAATTTTCAATAAATTATAAAACAATTTATATTTTAAATTACTATTCAAGCCCACTCGCCTAGTAGATTTCTAAGTTATTGTTTTCATCTGCTTATAAATTAGTTTGTTTAGTCTTATCTTTTTTGAGAATCTTTAAAAATTATCCAATCACCAATATCTTTTCAAACGTCTTCAATTTTATATATTACATTTTCTTAATAAAGTGCATTTTTCAGATCATTAATTTACAAATAATTTTTGGGTGTTTCTTTGTTTAAAGTTATATTTTTCAGAAGATTTTTTTACTCCAATCATAAGTTAAAAGTTTATTTTTATTATATAGTGGAAATATGCCTAACCCCAGTTTATTATTAGATCCTATTTAGATTTTATTTTTGTGAGCTGGTTTACTTTCATCGCTGTAAAGTCCAAGTGATTAACTAGTCGCAATATAAGTAGACACATCTTAGTTCTAGAATTAAAGAAACACATATAAAAACAAAAAAGAACAAACAAATAAAGAAGCATCTATAATGTGATAAAGTATATCAGGATGAAAATTATCACAAATATAGAGACTTCTGTACCACTTGCCTATCTATAGACAAGGCTCACAATGACTACTAATGAGAACTGAAGATCTGCAAGAGAAGATATAATCACATTTTAATGTGGGTAATAAGTAAAAGAATCACCAGTATAAAATTCAGAAGTACTTTTGCATGAATGACTATGTCAGAATGAATTCTATATAAAATTTAAAACTGACTTCTTGGAAACAAATATATTAAAATGAATTTTCTTGTTACCAATATTCTTTTATTATCTAAAACTCTCATAAATTTACCAACAATTACTTATAAAATTTTACAGTTTTTAAAAAGATTATCCAGCAATAATAAATGCTCCCAATTCTAATACCAGAGGGATGCATCAGATAGTTTGGGTTAAAATCTGAAATGTGTTTCTATTTTGTCCTGCCTTGAAATAGAAAGATGAATGAATATTTAAAAAAATCAAATTAAAATATTGCCCCTCCTGAATCTGTTTGTCTTTTTTTTTCTTCTGGGTTACATTTTCTGTCCAAAAATTTGTGTAAAAGTATCCATCCATATAATAACACCCTTAAAATAACATTATTTATAAATAAACACATTGTGGAAAATGGTTATATGTTGATTTCTAAAGTTCACTGACTAGCTGATTAAGTATCCATTTCTATAAATGTCTTTCATTCACCATCCTCTCAATATACATTTGGTTACTTTATAACAAGTTTAATTCATTTAAAACAGTTTTAGAGACAATTTCTCCCAATTTTTCAGATTTTAATCTGTTAATTATATGGATAAAATATCTGAGATCATCAATAAGAATATAATACACCAATTACTTTTGAAATAAGTATACTATTCATTAGACAAGAGTTGAAAGATAAGATTTTTTTTATTCTGATGTAGTAATAAAAAGACATAAATTCATGAAACTCATAGATTATATGATATGCTTAAGACAAAATTACAATTCTTAAGTTCTCATAATTTCTTCAAATGTGAAATTTTATTTTAAACATTTGCAGTTTTCTATTGGGGTATGCTTTGCTATGATATTTAATAAGGCACAAGACCAATTGGTGTTTATTATGTAACAAGAAAAATGTAGCAGTTAAATGTAATATATCCTTGTGTAAGTTCTAATCTCAATCTATATGTTTTTTCATCTTATTCCAGATGAGATAATACCACTAACAAAGAAGTGTTATCATAGAGACGATATTTGTATATGATATATTCTGAGCTATTTTTATATATGAATCAACATTTTCATGCATAATTTCAAATTGATAATTCAAAAGCAGATACATTAGCTTGCTATGTAAATTTTCAGAGAAGTAAAAGCATTTACACTTTTCATTAATAAATTGTTACATGAATTTAATGTGCTGTTATGCATGAAATATCTAAAATTATTATTATTGTTGATGTCAATAATTTCAGTTTCAAAGACAAAATGTTTGAAATTGTGGATTCATGCTAAGATATTTATGATTGACAAAATTTATTATATTTGTTTTGGCTTATGCATACATATCTATATTAGATAAAATGAGATCCTCATGGTTCTAAGGCTGCCCATTTGACTACTATGCTTATGAACTGGTAAGTTGGCTGATTTTTTGGATAAATTTCGAATTTTTATCTTAGATAGCTGACTTATAGCTAATCCAGCTAACTTCTACCCCTAGTCCATAATTGGATATCTAGTTATTTTTAATTGGAGAATAAAACAAAGATTTTACCACCTGGCATTTGGAAAGATTGGGAAACACCGGTTTCTTTTTATAGTTCTATATAAAACGCTATTAGAAAACTGTCATACAGCGAATTGTTTATTAAAAAGGTTGTTTTAAACTTTTACTTGTTGCAGAAAATACCAAGGAATATAAACATCCACTGATAATAAAATGTAAACGTAGTATTTATTATATTGCTAAGTTTACTCTAACCAATCTTCAAACAAAGAGCTTATATTTATATAGAGAGATAAATAATTTTACAGATAAAGATTGACAAACGATTCTTTCTGTTTTTCCTACTAGTAAAGACAAGTTTAGAAGGAGCGGTGAGTAAATTTCCAGAAAACAATCTGTTTATTGTTCTCTCATTATTTTAGTCTTCTTTGTAAATCCGTTTACTTAAATAAAAATAGATTAACTAAATTTTAATTCTTCATAAATTCAAATTATCCCACCAACTATTAATTCATGATGAAAGAAGAATATTTTTTTTATGCTACCAATGAGACTTTAAGCATCATTCGTCATTTATAAAAAGTGAGTTTTTGTTAAATATTATTGATAAAATGCATTCTAAAGTTCGATGATGGTGATTTTTTTTTAAAAAAAACATCATGTTAAATGCAAATCAAGATCAGTTATTGCTATAACAAGAATGTTCCAATGTTTATTATATCTAAGTTCAATATATAATTAAAATAAAATTTTCATATTCCTATTAAAATAATATTTAAAAAAGACAACAACTTTATCTTCTTATTCGCAATGCGTAGTTTATTCATAACGTAAAACGATTAAAACTAGTAGGACATGTTTTTTTGTTTTTTTTTTTAAAAAAACCTTAAATGAGTTTGCAATAGATTGGACGATCGAAAATAAATATATACAATTTGGAGATAAAAATTGAAAATAAATAATTATATTTAATACTAAACCATATCTAAGTTATGGATTTTAAATTTTAATTGATTTTTTTTTCATTTATCTTATTTTAATATCATAGTGATTAATGCAAAATGTAATCAAAAAATTAAATGCAGCTGAAAATGAAAAAAGAAAAAAAAATTGAAAAGTAGAAATGGAAAGAATGATATAATAAACTTTTTTTTTTTTAAAAAAAAAGACTCCATATATATAAGTCCGGAAAAAAAAACAAATAGTTTTTATTTTTTATTTTGTTATGATTTCTTTCAGATAACAACATTAATGCAAAATATATTAAGAATGTAGGAATATCAGCATAATTCATACTCTCAGAATAATTTTTTTATTAACCTTCAACTTCATTTATATTTTGATTCGAATGATTGAGGGGTCACTATTAACATTTAAACATCTTTTCAAATAAATCTTTTAAGTTAATAAAGTTATTTTAAAACTCTTTTAAATTTTATTATTTAATAATATTTTTAATTGAGTAAATTCTTATTAATTAACTTTTTCAGTAATCATTGAAATTTAAATGTAATGAGAATTTCAATTTTTTCAAACCACTTTTTAAAAGTTGTATTTACTACCAGTAAATATTTGTAATAGAAAAATCTATTTTTACATCATGTTTGTTCTCTGAATTGAAATAATAATTTTTTTTTTTTTTTTTACTCCTAAGCGTTTATAGAAAGTATATAGAGTATTAACAAAACAAAAAAAAGTCTATATTTTCCATTTACTTTTTTTTGCAGATATATACATAACTTTAGTTGAAAATGTGCTTCATTTAAGTTTATCAATAAATAATTGAATGGTATTTTGCTCAGAAATTCACAAGAAGTTTGAAGATTGGAAGCGGCACAGATAGGTCATGGCCCATGAATCTTAAACTTAAAAATTTACCACTGCCATAAAGAGTAGCACCATATATATAATCAAAAGTGATGACACATTAACCAAATGATTTTTTTTTCATATTTAAAATTAAATATTCTACTTTAGCACACAAAGTATTTGGAATTTTAAATTAGTTTCTTGACAAATTTATGTATTTCTTATTTTATTTTTAAAAATATTGCTTTTGTAATTCAAAAGAAAGATGAAATAAATGTAAATAACTATTGCTTAGCAATAGTTTTTCTATCATTCTTCACAACTAAGCAGTGAAATAGAAAACAATATTACCACATGAGTTTATGTCCAATTGGAAAAAAACTTTTATTTTTTTCTATTTTGTCATTTAAAAAAAAGTAGATACCCATTGTCTGACCATTAAATAAATAGCTGGATTAGTTATGAATTGACTAGTTAAAAAAATCATGGTTGCTTAAATATCTCCTGTATTTGAAACAAAAAATCCTAGTTATTTATAAATGTGAACTTTGTATTGTGTACATGTAAACAAATATACCAATTGCTAAGGACCTTAACAGTCTTTTGTATAATAAGATATTTAAAAAATGTTCTACAACATTTTTTAGTATTCTTAATATAATTATTTAATTCTATTTAATTTTAAAACACATAATTGTTTGCTTCTTAAGTTTGAATTCTGTTTAATTTTTAAAACTGTTTTCCTTCTCTATTTTTTTATTATACTGTAATCAAATGCATGACATGATAGGTATAAAAGAATAAAATTTAATGGATTAATTGTTCTTGGGATTTGAAAAATAAATATTTGATTTTTATTTTAAATAAAAACTTTAGTAATTAAATAATAATCATATATATATATATATAATGTTTATATTAAAATGAATACATTTCCATACACGTTACATATTAAAGTATCAGTCTACACATAAAATCACTATTTATGCATATTCCTCCATGTTCTTATGACTATATAAATTTGACACTTGAATTCAATTTAGATCAAATTTCAAATAGATCCCATGTGTAAACAAAATCTTAGTAAATTCAATGCATCATTAATTTTTCCTATTATAGAATTAATTTCTACATATTTTAAAACTATGGAGTTATTAAGGTAAATGTAAATTTTAAAGTGGTCAAATCTTGACTGCCCATATCTAAGTGTCAGTGTTCTTTTATCAAACTAATAATACACATAAAATTAATATTTCTTTGCATTTAGTCAGTTTAATTTTACATTTGGTTTTATAATACTGTATTAAATAGCTTATACATATATGCATATAATAAAATAAATCACATGAATGTAAATATATCATCAAATATAATTGTGTTTAAATAATATGTACCGAGGCTGTAACCTCGAGAATATGCGTGTAAAATGCAATAGTAGGGACCTCTACAGGTGTTTAACCACAAGCTTACACTATTGAAAAAAAGAGGGGAACTCTTTTTTACTTCAACCTACTTTCTATTTAAATAGGTGAAGCTGAAGCGGTTAGATCTGTGAGCGTGAAGCTATTCAATACTTCAGTGATTAAGTCCATATTTCTTATTACACATTAATACTCATGAAATCTTTCGATTTACAATGAGACAGTGGAAAGATTTTATAGTAAGAAATCTATTACAGTAATTTAAAGTTGTAATTATAAATTTATTAAACACACATTGATTACATAAGTAATATTTATGAGGCTGTAACCTTGGGAATATGCGTGTAAAATGTGGTAGTAGGGACCTCTACAGGTGTTTAACCACAAGCTTATGCTATGGAAAAAAAAGAAAGGAACCCTTCTTTACTTCAACCTACTTTCTATTTAAATAGGTGAAGCTGACTCCCACTTTAGTATTTGACAATACAATAACAGTGGTTCTCTTTGTACATAAAGAAGATTGGCATGTATACTTAAGCAGAGAGTGTCAATATTAATCAAGTCAATTATTTATAATATGTATTTAACAGATTGATTTTTTTATTTAACAAAATAATTTTAAAAAAAAATAGTAATAAACAATTAAATGATCTATATAAGATTTAATATGTAATAGGTGAGGGCTCAGAGTGACTTGAGGTCAACATGGACATGACAACAATATTGGCATCAGCATGGGATTTGGGAATGCTATCATCAAATTTTCAATAATATGGATGGCTGAAGAGTTGAAGGTTGGAATGAGTTAAAGTCTGTCCATTAAAGTATAAGGATTTGTTATTTTAATATAAAATGAACACTGATTATATATATATATGGGAGATGGTAGTCTGGACCAACTGATGAGTGCTGGTTTAGCACGAAATACTTATATTGGTGATTATTTATCTTTTCTGCATGTGTGTGGTCATGTGTATCAATTGTATGAGATAGTGTGGGATAGTGAAGGGCTTGAAAGTCTGAGTTCAAATCCCTATATTTAAATGATCTATATGTAAAAAGTAAGTCACAACATGAATATATATATATAACATTAAATACAATTGTTTTTAAATAGTACTTGCTATTATAATAAATACACACCCCCACCTCAACATTTTACAATATGATAAAAAAATGAATTCTTTTTATTGGATATATATATACACATTGTGATTTATTTTATTATATATAGTTAATTCTTTTAAATGTTTGTTACAAAATGGAGGGAGAAAAAAATAATTCCTTTACTTTGTTAAACTTTGTTAAATAAAAAATTAATCTATTGAATAAATATCTCACAATATGTACACTTTTACCCCAATTAGTAAGAACAATTGGCTTCCCAAAATTCAGTGTAAAGCAAGAAGTTCATATAAAAAGCAAGAGATTATTATGGTTTTCTATGAAAAAAAAAGCTCATTCCCACAGGTAAAAATTACATCATATATAGTTAAATTGTATTAATGAACAATTTGACCTAGTATATATATAAAAACTAATGTATAATATATGAATGTATAAACTGTGTTATATGTGTTTGTTTCAGATATGCAATTAAATTATAAATGTAGCAAGATAATGCAACTTAAATCTATGTAAAAGGAAAGAAATCCTTAAAGTAGTTATTTCTTATCCATCCATTTAGCATTGATCATCATCCAGTTTTCTGAGTTATCAATTGCTCATTCTAAGAGTCTATTGTTGTCTTTTAAATTCTTTGATCATGGTTTTTTGGTTGAGAATCTCCAGAGAAAAAGTTTAAACTGAATGTTTGACTTGCTTCTTTGATTTTCACTTTGTATACCATATTATAATAACGCATTCTTTGATTTACAGCTGTTCTAGCTTTAATAAAGTATTATAAGTTGAGGTCGCATTCTTTAAAAGTGCTGCTCATAAATTTTTACAATGACATCAGTTTCTTCAGTTTGTGATGTTCAGATTCTTCTCTAAGGGCTCATTGATATCCTTTTTTCATCAACTTGTATTAATTCTGACTAGTTAATACTTCTATGTGTGATTGAAAATACTCTTCAATATTGGAATCATCAATTTCTTATAGGCATCATTATCCAGCATGTTGACAAAATTCTGCATTACTTGTTGAAAATGATATATCTTGAAGGTTGTGATAATTCTTTGATCTATAGATTGAAAAAGTGATGTAGTATTCAGTAGTATAAGTTTCTGCTATGATTCTTATTAAAAATGTATGTACATGTAAACTTTAAAAAATTTTCTTTTGATATTAGAAAAAAAAAAGTGTAGTTTCACTATAAAAATGTACAAAAAAAAGGAACCAAGAGAGGGAAAGTAAGCTTGCAGTTGACAATTTTTTTATATTTTTCTGAAAAATTGTTAATCATTGTGCTAAAAAAAAGCCTTTACTGAAATTTCATTTCTTTTAAATTCATACTTAGTCTTATATTATTTATATGAAATTATTTAGAATTATAAAAACAATGTTTAATATTATCCAAGTTAACTATATTATTGTAACCATAAATATTTATTATTTATTAGCAATATAAGTGAGCTAATATAGAAATGCATATTGCAGAAGCCTAATCACACAGTTAGTTTCCAAAAAATTAAAATTCTGACATGTTAAAAAAGAAAAAAAAATGTATTTAATGCAGTCTGTGTTTGTATATTGTAATTAATATTTAATGTTTTTTTACCCATATACACTATGCAGATCTAAATAAACAATACTTTATATAAAAATATGCTATTTTTGGCCTTTGTGTGCCATGAGGTATCACATTTTATTAACTATAGGAGCCATTTTCTTTGGAATGACATTAATTTTTCGAATGGTGCAGTACATGTGATGATGATGATATGAACTATTTAAATAAATATTAAAGATATTAATATTCTTTAGTTTATTTGTATGACATTTTCATCATACAAATTTATTACTAACTACATAATTCATAAAATCATAATCACATTATTTTAAAACTGAAAATACATTTATAATAAAAGTTTTAGCATTCATAAAGATTTTAATTCAAACTTGATTGACTGAATATAGCTAATATTTATTCTCTATAACTTAAAATTATATATTAATGGTGTATTATTTTTGTTTTTATGCTGAAAAAAATTTTCTTTTTTTTTTTGTTTCTATACTTACATACATTTGTGTTAATGTCCACCATTGTGAAACAAATTGCAAGATGTTTTAAAATCAAGCAAGTTAGATTAACCGTAATCTATTTCAGGATGACAGAAAATTGCCTTTTGACCAATTCATCCCCTGGTGAATTTTTTCATAAGTATTATATGTTAAAATCCATATAAAACAATATATTTTATTGTAATAAATTTTTTGTCAAAAATTTTGGCTAAAAGGTGGGAAAATTAAAATTTCCCTCTAACAATAAACATAAGCCCTGCCCTGACATGTTCAACCATTATCTGTTGCCAAGGCTGTAAAATATTCAGCATTTTATGATATTGTAGTTTTGAATGCAGCAAAAACATGTTTATTTGCAAATTTATTACAGTTTTAGATTTTTTTAAAAAATAATTTACACTATATTTATTAGATATCAAAAAATATAAATTATTAATAACTTATTTTGACTTGAAATATTTTATTTTCAAAAATATAATGTTATATTAGCAGCTACATAAATATGGCCTGAAGCAATTTACAAAATTAGTTTCTCATAAACAATCTACTTTATATTTATGAGTAAGAAAATATCGCAATTTTGCAATAAATATTCAAAAAATTTAAAATTTTAAAGCATAATTTGTTAGATATAAGAGAAATAAATAAGTATTCATTTGTTTATTTAAAAATAATAAGAATTGAAATATATTTTGTTCATTTTATAAACTGAAAATAATCTTTATAGAAGCAATGATGTGTAAAGTCTTTGTTTTGAATGCGATATCATTTCTTTAATCTTTGCAGAAACAAAATGTAAACATTTAAAATTTTTATCAGTAGTAAACAAAAATATCTATCAAATGAAGTCAAATTTATTATTTTCTGATAAGTAATAATAATTTTATCATATATTTTATGTTGATGTGTTAGACAAAGAAAAACGTCAGAAATATCAGAAAAATAGCAAAATTTGGTAGGGTTAAATGTTATTTTTAATTTAGATTTAGTAATTTTTAATTATATAAAGTTTATTATTAATTATGCATTCAAGGAAATCTTTTTTTTCAAAATAACAATTACAATAATTAAATTACAGTATGGTAATCATAGTTTTTGCCACAAACAAAATACTGTTCATAAGACTTTTAAACCATAAAAGAAAGTAAGTATACAGTTTTTAAACTAATGTACCACATATTAAAATTTAATACTGCATTAATATAGTTGGTTATGTACATCATCAAAGTATAGTTTTGATGATTTATTATACTGAATGAAATTTTTTTTTTATTTTTTGTCTTAATGATAAAAATCCTTACTTTGGATATGTCATTTATGAAGTACTGATTGTCTTGCAAGGACACTGGATAAAAATTAAATAAAATAGTGTACTCTATTTTATCAGTCACATTTTAATTTTATAATCAAAATATAGTATACTATACTGTAAGATTGTGTACTATAGTGTGTATTTGAACAAATTCTATATTGTACAATTTTGCATAAATTTCAATATTTTGCTTTTGAATGATATATTTAAATAACTATTCTATGACATCATCAGTCTTATAAAGTGATTGCCAAAAAAAAAATAAACTTTTGTTTTAAAATCATGATAGTGAATAATTGATTCCAAATCAAAATAGTGGGTACAAACTGATGATGATTGCTATTGTAAATTTTTATAAAGATACAACACTAAATGGAGTATAGTTGTAATTGTATTGATTAATATTCACACCCTTTGCTTTGAGAATTCAAGACAATCTTCTTTATACACAAATGGAAATTAATAAGAAAGTGATTCATTTTTTGTTCTCATATTGTCAATTATTGAGGTGGATTTGTATATTATTTATTAACAGCATTTACTATTTACAAATGATTGTATTTAATATTATATATATATATATATATATATATATATATATATATATATATATATATATATATATATATATATATATATATATATATATATATATATATATAATTAACATAAAGCAAAAATTGTTAACAAACCAAATACTTAAAAGTAATATAAACCATGTATTTTTAATAAGCATAAAATAGAAGGACTGACTTCAAAATAGAAAAAAAATCAAGATATAAAATAAAATGCATGCTTAATGGAAAAAAAAAATATTGCCACAATGGTATGTGATTTGATGCAGTGGCAAAGTCGCAAAAACTAAAGGTTAAAATCCATGAATTGTATTTCTTTCAGTACTAAACTCTTACAAATTCTAAAGTGAGATGACCATTCGATTATTTTATATCTGAGAAATGACAGTAAGTAAAGCTCAATTCTGACATTGGTTAAATTCATGTCCATTGTTTAACAACAAAATTAAGGATACTTTACATCTTAAATTATTTAACAAATTCTTATATCAAATATCATCACACTTGCATATTAAATTCTCTTCCTGAAAAGAACTAAAGTAACTAAACAACAGAATATTATGATCAAGAGATAGCAATCGATCATCATCAGTTATAAATTGCTATTCCTTTTTACCTCTTTGTTGCAATTTATTCTATCATCACAATTATTTAGAGACACATCATAAAATTTTTTGAGCCCAAACATATTCAAGATGGTCACTAATCTGATAATTTAATGCCTTTTTTTTACATCTAGAAAATCATGTTGATTTTAGTTCACAAACATTTAGTGTTTTCTTCCCAGAACATTCTTTGCATACTCAGTTATGTCAAATTCAACAACTACTTGTTTGTATTACAATCATATTAGCATACCTTCCAATAAAATGGCAAGTGATCAGATGATAATTCAATTTGCTTTAGAGCAATGGTTTAAATTATCATTATTATGCTTCTGTACTCATAACATTTTTTCTTGATTTATAAACTTCATAGCACTCTCTCGTAAAGAGAATCCTTTTTTTCATAATAAATCAATATTATGACTAAATATGTATACTGTATATGTAATCTAAAGATATTATTTTAATAATAAATTAATTTTTAATATATAAAAAAAAAATTATTACGTACTGATGATGCTTAATAAAAAATATTTAATTTGAATTATTATAATTTAGAAATTTTTGTTTAAAACTGATCTTCATTGTTTATGAATCAATCACTTTTATATATATATATATATTTATTTATTTTGGAAATTAATAGCACTATAGTTAGTTTTGACTGCAAACATGTCAAAAATGTTAATTTCTATATAAGCACTTATATCACAAACTTATGCATATTCAATATATATCTACATGCCTAAAATCCACTATACAAAGTTTCATTTTAATGAGTTTGGTTGTAGTTTTTAATAACCTAATACATAGAAATTATTTGATAGGTATTGATTTTATAACAATCCTTATAAATACTTATATTTATTCTATATATTTATATATGTGAGTGTGCGCTAAAAAATGTTATTTGCAACATTGTTATTTTATATTTTATAAAATATATATTAATGGCAGTAATAGATATATCATTTTTATTTATCTTAAATATTTCCAATAAATTTATTTTTCTAAAAATGAATTGTGTGTGTTTATCATAAGAAAAAAGTCTTACTGATTTTTGTACATATAAGCCCTATAATAACTAATCAATAACCTTACAAAAAACGTTATTTTTTATCGTTTTATGTTAAAAGTTAAAATATTATATCAAATATTTTTTACCAAAAGCTCAATGTGTAATAACTCTTTTTCTGCTTATTATCTGGTAAAAAAGTTTCATATTACCAAATTTTTTATCTATCTGATTCTTCAATAAAATAATTTATGAGTTTGTGTGGACAAATGCAACACTTTTATTTACCTTTCTTGGCCTCATTTTCTTATAAGAAGCACGAATTTTAGTAATTAATTCTCACCTAAATTCATTTTTCTTACCAAACAATATAATTTTTTGTGTGATTACACTTCCATATAATGAAAAAAAAATAAAGATATTTTGTATTATAAAAAAAAATCATAACCAAAAGTATTCAGAGAAAGACCTCAAGTGAAATACAATTTAGATGAAATTCTGAGCTGGTTAGAAAAAATATTAAAAATAGTTGATAGATTGTTTACAAAAATAGAAAAAAAATTACAAGTTTTGTTAAATGAGTTATCTATAGAATTTTGCAATTCTCTTTACAATAAACTTTTACAACTGATATTGTATACATTTTTAAATTTTCCAATGAAACTATTGGTATTCAAAAAAAGAAAGAGAGTTAATGTCATGTTAATACTAAAATATAGAAAGTAATAGTTTTATGTTTAAAAACAGAATACATAAAAAGACAAAAAGTTTTATCTATATCCAAAATGATTTGAATAAAAGTGAAAACCAAAATGCAGCATGTGAAAGAAAAATAGTAATTTATCAATTCTTATTTCTGATTAATTAAAACAATTATTTGTCTGCCTTCATATTGTTATTAAATCTCAATCTGATCAGAAAACTTTTTATAAAAGAAACTGTTACCCATAGACTTTCTTTAATTTTTGACTTTCAAGTTGACAGATATTTCACTTCCTGAATACAAGTACCTGATTAAAATAAACTATGGTTACATTTTTTAACAAAAGGTTATTTTTTAATTTTAATATTCATTTATGAGTTTGATTATATAATGTTAGCATGTGCTAAATTTTTAATAAGATGTTTATAAGGAATTTTGTATCTTTTATTATAAATTATATTTAAAAAAAAAAAAAACAGAAAAACCTATCTATTTATCATTAATTTAAAAATTTACTATTATTTATACTATTATTAATTTTTTTTACAAAAAAAGGTATTATTATGACAGGTATATAATCAGGATTATATAAATATATGAATGATATATAATGAATATAAAATGTAAATTAAATAAAATGGTTGAGTAAGTATACAATATTAAAAAACAAAATAAATATGAAACTGCAAAGGTAAAATAATGTTTTATAATAATATGCAATTTAAAAAATATAGAATAAAAACAAAATATTTAATACTAAATGTAATATGATTAAGAACATTTGTGGAAAAGAAATAAAGTTTAAATAGTCTATATTAAATAAATATTGAAAGGAAAATAAATTAAAATGCAGTTTATTATCTGGTCATGATTGAGAAAATCTATAGAGTTGTTTTATTCTTTATATACTATTGATTGCATATTTTGTCATTGTTCTTTTTTTATTATGGAAATAAAAAAAATCTTTTAATTTTAAAATTATGTGCATAATTAATAGGATAGAATAAAAATTATATTTTAAACCTAATCTTGTAATAATGATTATTAATATTAAACTAAATTAATTATTATAATTAATATCAGTAAATATATAATAAATCTGATTTATATTTAATTAGCTTATAGGAATGTTTGCACATATGTTAATAATATATTCCCAAAACAACAAATTCTGTTAGAAAGCTCTAATATTTAATCTGTGTTAGTGAATATTATTCATTATTGTATTTTTGACTGTAGTAATTAACATGTTTAAATTAAATTTTTGATTATTATATCTGCAATGATATTAAAATCATTTAATTATGAGCATATCAATAGAAAATGTTTTTATCTTTTTCTTTTTTATTCTCCTTTTCCTTTTCAGTGTGTCTGTTGCATCTTTATTTCCATTACAATACATATTTTCTTGAATTAATTAAAGGCCTATCTAATGGTCCATCTTCTTTCTCTTTATATTGGAACAGAGAAAAAGATAGTATTACTTGTCAGACTTTTCAATTATAGGATGGTGAGGGTTTGAGTGGTCTGCTATTCTTGGTTTTTTAAGCTAATATATTTAGATTTTGATTTACTAATCCATATTAGATTGTTATTTGTCAGACAGCCACTAAAAGAAAAATCTTCTAGTTAAAAGTATAAACATTTTAAAGTATTAATCTCATTTCAAATCTCAGTTCATAGCACAATATATGATATATCATAGCTACATCGCAATATTTTTAAAACCATTGCTATTATTAAATGATGTTGTTTCATCTAGCATAGTTATTTTTAACTGATTGTCACTTAGTTAAATTGTAGCTGAAATTTCAACTAGATCTCTACATGAAAAAACCCTATTTCATTACAGTATTTACATGTTAAAATACTTTTTTATTTTAGCACATATATATAACTTTTTGAGAGATTTGGTTGCTTATGAAAAATTGTTATAATTCAATTTTTTACTCATATAAAGTATTTATGTCTGACAAACATACAGTTAAAAACAGATAATTTTTCTAATAAGATACTATTACTCTTATTAAAGAGTTTGTTATTGCCTAGTTATATCAGTTGAAATATTATCTAGACAATTACATAAAAAAAATCCCATAGCATTTCAACATTTACATTTAAAACAGGCAAAACTTACTATACGTATGCCACACACAGCAAGCTAGAGTAATCAATGGATGCCAGAAGTGTTGTGCATAAAATCCCCATCTAGTACCTACTCATCCAATATCCCCAGACTAGTTTCTGGCTTGTGGCCTTTGTCAGTGAGGAGCCTTGGATCTGAGAGCACTGCATCTAGATCTTAAGATCTAATGCAACCCTCCAGCAACCACCTTTATCTCCATTTAACTAAAAAACTATGAGCCTTAAACTGAAAACACTTTAATGTTTCCAATTCAAGCCTATGAGCTTATATAGTTATATAGGTCAGAACCCAGTTCAGTCCTCATACATTTTGGTGTCTTTGGTTCTTTAATAACCATAGCCACCAATATTTAGGAAGGATTGGTTTTAAGCCAATAAACATCACATGACCACCATCTCTTGTGCCTGTGTATAACTGTTGTTAAAACAGGCAAAACTCACTATATGTATGCCATACACAGCAAGCTAGAGTAATCAATGGATGCCAGAAGGCTTGTGCATAAAATCCCCATCTAGTGCCTACTCATTCAATATCACCAGACTAGTTTCTGGCTTGTGGCCTTTGTCAGTGAGGAGCCTTGGATCTGAGAGCACTGCATCTAGATCTTAGGATCTAATGCAACCCTCCAGCAACCACCTTTTATCTCCATTTAACTACAAAACTATGAGGCTTAAACTGAAAACACTTTAATGTTTCCAATTCAAGCCCATGAGCTTATATAGTTATATGGGTCTGAGCCCAGTTCAGTTCCCATACATTTTGGTGTCTTTGGTTCTTTAATAACCATAGCCACCAATATTCTATTAGGCAGGATTGTTTTTAAGCCAATAAACATCACATGACCACCATCTCTCATGTTTGTGTATAACTGTTATTAAAACAGGCAAAACTCACTATACGTATGCCACACACAGCAAGCTATAGTAATCAATAGATGCCAGAAGGCTTGTGCATAAAAGCCCCATCTAGTGCCTACTCATCCAATATCCCCAGACTAGTTTATGGCTTGTGGCTCCTCACTGATGAAGGCCACAAGTCAGAAACTAGTCTGGGGATATTGGATGAGTCGGCACTAGATGGGGATTTTATGCACAAGCCTTCTGGCATCTATTGATTACTCTAGCTTGCTGTGTGTGGCATACGTATAGTGAGTTTTAGCCTGTTTTAACAACAGTTATACACAAGCATAAGAGATGGTGGTCATGTGATGTTTATTGGCTTAAAGCCAATCCTGCCTAATAGGATATTGGTGGCTATTGTTATTAAAGAACCAAAAACACCAAAATGTATGGGAACTGAACTGGATTCAGACCCATATAACTATATAAGCTCATGGGCTTGAATTGGAAACATTAAAGTGTTTTCAGTTTAAGGCTCATAGTTTTGTAGTTAAATGGAGATAAAATGTGTTTGCTGGAGGGTTGCATTAGATCCTAAGATCTAGATGCAGTGCTCTCAGTTCCAAGGCTCCTCACTGATGAAGGCCACAAGCCAGAAACTAGTCTGGGGATATTGGATGAGTAGGCACTAGATGGGGATTTTATGCACAAGCCTTCTGGCATCCATAGATTATTCTAGCTTGCTGTGTGTGGCATGTATATAGTGAGTTTTGCCTGTTTTAACAACAGTTATACACAAGCATAAGAAATGGTGGTCATGTGATGTTTATTAACATTTACATTTACTGTATATCATCATCGTTTTCAACCATTATCAATCCACTACAGAATAAAAATCTCTCCAAGTTCAATCTAAATTCTCCTGCAATCCAACTTTTCCGATATCTAGTCTCACCTCCACATCATCCCAGCGCACATCTTTATTTTAGACATCCATCTCACATGTTGTCTCTTTCTAAGTCTTTTACAATCTTTTGAAATCCAGTTTATGATTTCAACTGGCCATCTACTATCATCTCTTCTAACAATAGCTTTAATTCAACTCCATTTCCGTTTCTTAATTCTTTCAAGGATGTCAGTGACACCTGTTTGTTTGCTCACCGATGTATTTGGTTTTTGGTCTCACTCTTGTTACTCCTAACATATATCTTTCCATACTTCATTGAATGGTCTGAATGCTCAGTATTGTTCTTCTGACAAGTGCTCAAATCTAAGATACATTTATTAAAGCATTTCTTTTTCAAACACAGAGTCATATTTTCTTTTCAATATTAAATTATTTATACTAAAAACAATCCAACAAAGTTTAATTCTATGATCAATTTCATTCATTATGTTTTCATCTATAATAGTAATCTAACTTCTTCTAACTCATCATTATCAATCTTTATTTTCTTCTTTTAAAAAAAGTCCATTAAACATTATTTTAGTCTTTTTAACATTTACCTTTAGTCCTACTTTTTTACTTTCATCTGACAACTCCTGCAACATTTTCTGAAGCTCTGAACCATTATTTGTAAAAACAACTACATCATCTGCAAAATCTAAATGACTTAAATATTCTCCATTTATTTTTATTCCCTTAGCTTCCCATTTTAATCCACAAAATATGTTTTGCAAAACTGCTGTAAAACATTTGCAAATATGGAGTCACCCTGCCATACACCCATCTCAGTGTTAATCTTTTTAGTATCATTATGTAATATAATAGGGTTTTTTTTCATTTTTATGAATATTCTTGAGAATACAACAATACTCTGAGTCTATATCTTGATGATCCAATGCTTGTTCTTTTGTTTGGTTAATATGCAAAGTTTGCTGTAGACAAGTTATAATTATTCTGGTAAAAAATTTGTATAGAACTGATAAAAGTCTGATAGGTCTGTAATTTCTAATATCTTCTTTATCATTTTTTTTAAATATTAATAATGAATTTTTTCCAATCCTCTTGACATCTTTATCATTTAGACATTGGTACATAATTTTGCCAAAAAAAATCTATATTTTTGACTGTTTCTTTTAAGACATCAATTATAATTCCATCATTATCTAGAGCTTTTCCCTTCTTCATAAATTTAATTACATGTCTCACTTTCTCATTTACATTCTTGGGCAATTCATAAGATACAATAGTGGAAGGAAATTTTTTTCCTGTTCTTTATTGCTATGTAATTCTTGATAGAATTCTTCAACATATTTCATGATGCCATCTTTCTTTTTAGTAATAGCTCAATCCTTTTTCTTATTGCAGAAATACATTTTCTACCAATACCAAGCTGTTGTCTTACACTCTTGAGACATTTATTCTCTTCTATGACTTTTCTTGCTAGTTCACAATTATACTTACTTACTTTATTATTATGAACTTTTTCACACTTTTTTTACAAAATTTTAGATATTCAATCCTTCTTAATGCATCATTTTTTATATATTTTTCATATTCCTCCTTTTCTTCATAAGTTGCCCTGTCTCAGTTTACTTGTCAATTGCTGTTTTTTGTACCAACTATCTTTGTTATAGTTTTTAAAAGTGTATCAATTATCTTCTATTGGTTTCTTTCAAATCTGAATCATGTTCAAAATCTATTAATATTTGAAAATGATTTGCATGATCTAATTTAAATTTATCAGTATGTTTCTAAAGATTAAGAACATCAACTGTAAATATTGTTTTTCTTAAAAATTTCTGTTTCTAAATTTGCATTAACATGTATTAAAACAGGCAAAACTCTCTATACATACTGCCACTCAATGCAAAACAGAGTAATCAATGGATGACAGAAGGCTTGTGTATAAAATCCCCATCTAGTACCTACGCATCCAATATCCTCAGACTAGTTTCTGACTTGTGGCCTTTGTCAGTGAGGAGCCTTGGATCTGAGAGCACTGCAGCTAGATCTTAAGATCTAATGCAATCTTCCAGCAGCCACCTTTTATCTATACTTAACTACAACACTATGAGACTTAAATCGAAAACACTATATCATTTTAAATCTAAGCTCATCAGCTTATATAATCATATAGGTCTGAACTCAGTTCAGCACCCATACATTTTGGTGTCTTTGGTTCTTCAATAACCATAGCCACCACTATCCTCATGCACAAGCCTTCTGGCATCCATTGATTACTCTGGCTAGCACTGAATGGCAATAAATATAGAAAGTTTTGCCTGTTTTAATAACAGTTAAGAGCAAGCATAGAAAATAGTGATCATGTGATGTTTATTGGCATTAACATGTATCTTATATTTCAGTAATCAATGATCACTTTCTGTGTTAAATTTTATAAAAACATTATAATAATTGAAATATTTTCTGTTAATCAAAATATAATCCAATTTTCCTGTACCTTCATTTGGATGTTTCTATATTCATTTCCATTTAACATTTTTCTAAACAAAAAAAAAAAGATAATCACAATATAAGGTTTTTTGTTGTTGTTGTTGTTGTTTTCTGAAAATTCTACAAGTCTATGATTTCTCTTATTTCTATAGTCATAACCAAATTTACTTACAGCACTTTCATCTTTCAATTGTTTACTAATTCTAGCAATGAAGCCTCCCATGACAATGTTAAAATGTTTTTTCTGATCAAAAACCTTTTATACATCCATATAAAAATCCTCTATTTCATCATCATAATGAAAATTTGTTGGGCAAACCTAAATTATTTACATTTGATATCTGCTATTAAGATGAATAACTAATCTTCTCACTTTGTCTGATACACTATCAATGTCTACAATGTTAGTTTTCCATTTTTTATTTATAATGAATTCTATGTCACTTGTACTTCAATTGTTTATGCCTTTGTAGATCAGTACATGTTCATTTTTAAAATTAATTGACTCAACATCTTTTCTTCTAACTTCATAAAAACCAATAATATCCCACTTAATATAAGGCAATCCTTCTTCAAATTCTTGCAATCTTCCTTTGTAATGTCAACCTGGGCCTATAACCAGGATATTCTTAGCACCCTCAGAATTCAGATACCAATTGCTGCCTTGGCTGGTAACTTTACAGCCTCCTGGGATGAAGGCCCATGATATACTTTTGCCTGTCATGATTGTAATTATCTACTAGAAAAGAAAACCAATCACATACACATTCATTCTGCTTTCAAAAAAACTCAACTGATTACTGGTAAGATCTCGCAGGCAACTGATAAGAAAGACCATGGTGGTTTTTGATCTTAAACTCATAGTTAAAAAGGCAACAAACTCACCACATTGACTAATGAGGGTTGTGGAGTTTATCTATGCTCATATACTATATGAATAATCACATAGCAATAACAACTATGATGAAAAGAATATGAAGTGGACATTAGAAATTTGCCAAGCTCTGTTCTTTTAATGCGTCCAAGCGGTATCAAAGGATCTTTTTTCAGTTAACAGCAAATCTTTTCTTATGGAAAAAGCTTGGTTTCCTGTGAAAATAAGTGCTATATTTCAAATTTTTTTCATGTATAAAGTATTTATGACTAACTTACAACTCTTATATCAAGTAGGGTATTAAGCTGTAAGCAGTTTCACTTTTAGCTTAATTTAGGTCAAACAATACTATTATTAATAATACACTGGTATAATTTATTTCATTTTGTTTCTTTACAATATAGCTAAAATTTTATTTAGCTTATTGCATAGAAAAATTTTGTTTTAATTTATTGTTTACAATGAAAATTTTACATTTATTTATATATATCTTGTTTGATTAATAATTTTTAAAATAAAATATGACCAAACTTTCGTTGAGTTTAAAGCTTTATTTTGTCTTTTTTATTTTTTATTTTTTTAAAAAGTGTGTGTATGTATAAATATACACGCACGCATGCTTAAACATATATTGTAATGTGATTTATTGCTATCTAATAGCACATTAAGTGAAGTAAATGAAAAACTTTACATTAGTTTAAAAAAAAAAAAAAGTTAGTTATACAAATGAAAAATTTCATATTCTTTTGAATATTTTCACTATATATAATAAATCTTTCAGAAAAAGGAGGAAAAAAAAAGTTTCTATTTTAATTCTAATAATATTTCCCATAAAATATTTAAAGAAATGCCCATATAAAATAAATAGATAAATGAATTAAATGGGTTTATGAATAAATGAGCATTGCTTTTTAAAACTAGACAAAGACCAATGACTATGCTTTTCTTTCACCAATATTTTCTGTTTCTGAAAAACAGTCAGCTGTATTAAATGACAATTTATATATAAAAACATAAAGTTTATACTTATAGTTTTTAATATAAGGTAAGTTAAAAACTGAACTTTATTATTCTTCAATACAAATATTTAAACAAAGAGACGATTTTTATTGAAAGAAATCAAAAGTTGTAGTTTATTCATATCAGCAATAATTATTTAGGTCTTTCTAAAAATTGAGCACCATTATTCAAAAGACATTATTATTTTCAATAATTCTTAAATTCATCCAGAAGAAAGGGCTAATAGAACCAAATGGCTTTTTCCTTCCCCTCTTTTTGGTCTTCTCTCAATATTTTCTAATCTGCAACGAATATTATTTTAACATAAAAGATAGCTATGATCAATTTTTGATAAGATACAATACTAATTTAGAAGAATAAAGTTTTTATTTACAAATGGAAACTTAAAATATTCAATTTTAAGGAATTGTAGTTTGTGAAAATTTATTAGCTGGAAAAAATAAATCAGAAACCACGCAGCATCTGTTTTAAATTAGAAGAGGGAAATAATTGAATCATATTACACAAAACCCGTTACATTTTCTAATGATTTATTAAATGTATATACAATAGTAATCTTTTTCTCTTTCTCTTCTCTCACTCTCTCTCTCCTCTCTCTTTTTGTCTCTTTATATATATTGTGCATATTTCGATACATACTGATTTAAAGTTGTTTTTTAAGTAAAAAGATTAATTTGGATATTGAAATACAACACAGTCTCATGTGAGTTGTAGCAATGTTAATAAGACAGTATTTATTTCATTATACTGATAAAACTACTTCAGCTGTAGATATGTTTGTTTTTTTTTGTTTTAATTTTTTATGTTTAAAGTGAACCATGGATGCCTTATCATTGTAACATAAAAGTAGTGAATGACTTTGTTTAACAATGTTTTATAATGTTCTGAAAATATGGCAGAAAATTGAAAGATTAATTTGTTTGTTCTTCAGCTTTCTGAATGAGACTATTGAATCTTTTATTGCAAAAGCAGATCTGTGATAAATGGAATGATAAATGATAAAGTGAATGAATAGTGATCAATTTCCAAAAAATATGATGATCAAGAGATTTTTTTATGATAAAAGTAAACTATCTCAACCCCATTTTACAGAAATACAATAATAATTGTTTTCATTAGGAGCATATGATTAAGCATAGAATCTGGTTGAAATATTTGAGAGAAAAATATTTCCTACAGAAGAAATTAAAAAAATATTTATGACAAGTCATAAAATAAACCCAATTAACTTTAGGACTAGCTTGTGATATATGGATATATTTGTATTTTTTTTGATTGCCATATATAGTCATTTACTGCATTTTTCCCCTGGAATTTAAATAACCTTATTTATTTGATTGAATGGTTAAGATGGTGATATGTGTACACACATATCTTTTTATTGTAAAAAAATAATATTTTAGTGTGTAGGCTTGAAATATCAAAACATATCAAGATTTTTAATATTGTTTTAGAATAGAATAAAATGAGTTATAAGAAATGGAAAATATAAATTACCTTATAGCAAAATAATTAGTATGTATGCACAAAGGACTGTTAAAAAAGAATTATATAATTCTATTATTATCATGTGGTATAACATTATTAAAATATAATAACAATCAACTCTTAAGCTACATTTATAAACCTATTAAAGCCTTGAGTAAATGGCTTTATTTCTTATCATTAGAATAATACTGTTTTTGTCTTCTACTCAACTTATGAATTGCAGATTAATGTGATTTAACTCCAACAAGCTTAATTTCACAGCTAATTCTTGGATGTCTGATAAGTTCTTCATATTTATGGGATTAATTACAAATTTCTTATGTCAAAGAATTTTGCCATCTATCTCTTTCAGATTTATTCTACTACCTAAAATTAAATTGACTACAATCAATCACAGTTTATTTGGGCTATTTGTAAAATTTTCATTATTTTACACCAACCTTAATTAAAATTCAAAGATTTATAAGTATCCAGTTTACACATGAAAATTTTCTAGATATCATATTTGTGATTCCAAAGTAAGTGACCATTTTTTCTGCATCTTTTCATTATTTTTCATCTCTTTTATGCATATTGAGGGAAATTTTAGAAAGCATAAATATTTTTATGGCATGTTTGAGCATTCTATATCGATTCTTTTCACCTGTTTTATATATATACATGGCAGAAGTCAACACATAAATAATACCAATATCAATAACACTCACCAATCTCAATATGTTGTTTTGGCAATATACTTATTACAATAAAGTTGGATACTCCCTTTGTCTATGATTCAATATATTTATATAGACACTAAAGATTGCAACTTGAATAAAGAGAGTGAGATTATTACTTCAAAAAAGTTTAAATAAACTTTATTAAACAAAATATAACCTGATCTTTTAAATTCAACTAACATTATGTATTATATAGATAATAAAGCTAATAATTTTCAAGGCTAGATACGTTTGTAAAGACAATACATGAACACAGTCAATACTTAAACAGTGCCAATATCAATAACAATCAACAATCTCAATCTGTTGTCATGCACACACACACAATATTTGGTTTTCAGCAGTAAACACTAAACACTAGCATAACACAAACAAACATCAATGCACAAAACTCAAATTACTCTCTTTCACTATGCATAATTTTAAAATCAATGTTCACTTATCAGGTGAGCTAGATATATCATGTACCTAAGTATTTACATCCATATCATTTCCATCATCTTCAACAATTATTGATCAACTTCAGGATGAATATATCTCTCCATGTTTAATCCAGTTTCTCTGATATATAGTATCTCTTCTGTGCATAAGACCAGAAAACTTTCTTATTTCATCTATCTTATATATATGTAGTCTGTTTCAATGTATTTTAAATCTCTTGGGATCCAAATAAAAACTTCAACTTTCCATATATTATCATCTTTTCTATTAACAATCTCTAGCCCATCTCAATTTAAGTCTCTTAATTCTTTCAATAACATGGTTTATATATATATGTAAAATGAGAAAGTTAACAGAGCACATAGCAAAGTATGAAGAATTTATACTAAAATTAATGTCAAAATCAAAAGTAAACAATCTTGGTAGGGGATAGATATATAAGTAATACTGACTTATTTGAAAGAATTTTAAAAAAGAAGTTTGATTGTTGTGCTGCTAAAAATAATACCAGAACATAAATATGTAGTCATGAATCATATTCCAAATGATTATGACGATGTAAAAAGAAACCACATTTGAGAAAAAAGATAAGATTAAATAAGTGTACTAGAATGATATATATAAAAAAAACAATGGCTGGAGATACCAATTTATACTTGCAGATATCTTTTTTCTCTAGTTGATTGATAATGATAAAAAATTATTATTATAATATATATATATATTAAATAATTTTCTAAAAAGCAGGTTTTTTATTCTAAAAAAGAAAAACCCAATTCTCAATGTCATGTTACCTCTGATATCTTTACTTATTTCTCAATCATATGACAGGAAATCATTTTTCACAGTTTATACTTTTGAGCATGCTGATCTTCTAAACCAATACAATATCAGATCTCTTATTGAAAGTTTATTCAATGATTTAGATAAATAATGTATCTTCTAGACACATATGGACAACTCTGCCTGTCACTAAGATTTTTACCAAGTTCCAGAATCTATGTGTTTCTCAATCATGGTTAAAATTTCATTTCAATTTATTATATGGTATATTCCTAACAAAATGTTTCTCATAAATAGGTACAAGCTAAATCTCAAATCCATATGTCTTATGAAATATCTATGCTGAAGATATGCTACACAATTTTCAAATCTGATCATATTCCTTCATATCTAGGACTATTTATCTCTCACAAGTGCTTTCTTAACATTAACTAATTGTTTAAAAATATATTAAATACCTTCATGCATATATTGCATTTGTAATTGTTCATAGACTTAGAATCAAGTGCTTTTCACTCATTTCCTTATGCTTGATAATAAAAATACAATATACTCAAAAGAAATAATAATGTGGTTCAACACATATTTATTTCCCTCACATTCTTAACCAGGAATATTATGAACAAAATTTGACAATCCACAATCTTTTTTAGGTTATGCAATATTATAAAATTGTTTAGTAAATCTAACTTTCCCCAAAAGTAAGACACTTTGAGGTAATAATACATTACTTAAGTATTTGTCCATCAGAACTGTTACATTCCTTTTATTTGTCTGCAATTTCATTGGTCAATAAACATCACATGATCACCATTTCTTATGTTTGCTTATAACTGTTATTAAAACAAGCAAAACTCTCTATACATATTGCCACTCAATGCAAGCCATGTAATCAATGGATGCCAGAAGACTTGTGCATAAACATCTAGGTGCAGTGCTCTCAGATTTAAGGCTCCTCACTGATGAAGGCCACAAGCCAGAAACTAGTTTGGGGATATTGGATGACTAGGCACTAGATGAGGATTTTATGCACAAGCCTTCTGGAAACCATTGATTATTCTGGCTTGCATTGAGTGGCAATATGTATAGAGAGTTTTTTTTGTTTCAATTTCATTGGTGTATGATGAAATATTGAATTGTGTGTGCTGTGATGTGCAGTGGACTCATCATTTGCTTTGTCTGAGCAATTTTATTGTTTAATTATGTTAATGCTAGTATATATATATATATATATATGGTATATTATCAATAAAAAATTACTATAGCAACTTGAACTGATCTGTAAAAAAACATGTTTTTAACCCAAAGAACCTCCTAAAAATATTAGATTATCTACAATGTTTCTTGTATAAGAAGAAAAATTTAAAAAGAGGTAATGCTATTGCTTTATTTACTATTTGGAAATAAAGCATATTTTATTGGCCAAAGGTCTTTTAAAAATTTAAATAAAATCCTATAACAAATAAGTAGAAGGGCATTGAATGGTGTATTGTGGACAGAAAATGGGGCTATTAAAAAGGAAATGAGATGAAACTCCTCTTTAAAATGAAAAAATTAAAAGCAAATTTAAAATGGTTGAAAAGTTAAAATATGTGATAGATTAATACAAATAATATTTGATTGGATTGTGTGGAGAGATTAAAAAATATGTTGAGCAAAAAAGATTTAAAATATGTGAACCTATTTCTGTGTATTTATAAATAAAACAAAAGATATATTATATGTATAAGTAAGAAAAAAGGAGAGATACATTGGTTGGTGGAAAAAAATTGAGTTATGGAAAATAAATAATAAAAAAATTAATTTGGAATTATATAAGAATAAAAAAAATATATAAAACATGAATGGTTGTATAATAATTAATAGAGGGGTTTTGTTATTATATGATATAAAAATAGGAGACATATTTGAATAACAATTTGGATTGCAGATATAATTTATTCAAATATATGAAAATATAAAACATTTATTTTTAGAATATGTGATGTTGAAATTGTATCAGAGTAAACTGTATGGGACAGAAGAAAAAACAAAAGTAAAAGCAATTGAAAAATCATAGATTTATTCTTTTCTTTTTTGGGTCATTATAACAAGAAAGAAAATATAGTTAGATTATAAAATTAATTAATAAAACACTTTTTTAATAAAATTTGAGATAGAAGAAAAGAGTTAACAAATTAAAAATATCATCTACATAGTTTTTCTTTTTAAAAAATAGTTCATAATATTCCATATATATAAATGAATAGACCAAACTTTTTTTTTAAAACTTGTTTTTTTTTTTTTATATGACTATTGTAAAAATAAAACCACACACCAACATATCCACTATTTCATATTATAGTCTTAATTAATATAGTGTTAATTAAATGTTTTTAGGTTATTTTTAGATGGGTATATAAATGTAAAAAATTTGATAAAATTTTGAGACTGTTTGCAATAGAAAAAGTGTTGTGGTAAAGATAATTTTTTTAGTATTTTTTAATGTTTTTGGATTTGTTTGGAATATGTGATATTTATTATTATATATGTTTATTTTTTAATGTTCCTTGAAACAGACTATATTATAAAATAGTCAAAATATTGGTATGTAGTTTTATTTTTATAATAGTTATATAAAAAATAAGTTTTAAAAAGAAGTTGGTGTATTCCTTTATATATAATGAAAAAAGTTAGTGTGTGGAGAAGGATTTGATAATAGAGAATAATATTCTAGTATGTGAATTTATAATAGTTTTAGATAAAAGGAATGTTTAACTTGGCTAATGGATCTTTAGCCATATGGTTCTGTGCATAGAAACTTTTGATTTTATCTATAAAGAAATTATTTACATCTCATCACTTTCATCTGAAATGATGCTTGTCTTTAATGCATGTTAATACATTCCGGCATGATTTGATGCAGCAGTAGAGTAGCTTCTGGAGCTCAAAGTCCATAGATCATGCACGACCCAGCCATGTTCCATCCTCCTTGTGAACTTCAACAGTAAACGATTCGATTATTATTCATTCAGATAATAAAATTATTTGAATGTAGAAAAATATTTACAACTTTACATTATTTTCATTATTTATAAAAATGTTTTTAATTTTAAGTCTAATCATTTTTATTTAAGTTTTTATTTTAACTTTTTACTTTTTGATTATCTTACTGTCTTCAGTTAATCTCATTAATCAATATCTTGGCCTTTGACAAGATTTTAATTACTCAATAAAATTTAATCAACGTAATTACATCTGTTATTACAGGTCATCTACATTTTTTTTTATTCTATCTTTCTCCTTTTTTTTTTTTTTGACTTATAAATTTCAATTAAAATATTAATTTATATTAGGCCAAATTTGGATTCAAAAATTAAAAACTAAAAGATAAGTTATTGTTTTTTGAAGCTTTAGATAAAGCAATTTTGTCTAAAAAGTAATTTCATTTGTTCATAACTAACATATTTATCTAAGCTTTACGTTAATTTTGAATTAGTTTCTAACATAAAACTCATTAAAGTTTATGACATACTCAATATGTGCTTTGTTTGCTTACTAAATTATCTAAGTAAAGATAGGATGAATATCTAAACAATAGTTTATTACTCCTAAACTATAATCATTAATTATGATTTGTTGCTCTGGAAATCATATGGTATTTAAGCATCAGAAGTGATAAACTGAACTTAAACCAGAACTTTTAATTATAAAGCTTGTCATGCTGTATAACAACATACAGCTAGAACTAATGATCCTTATTAATAGTATGATATCCTTGCTCACCATCCTACTGATATTAAACTAGTATCTTAACACTAAGAGCTATATCATAAAATTTAACAGGATGATTGAATAAATTTTATTTATTGTATGGAGTTTCATAAAACGGTTTTGTAGCTCTCTTACTATTATTTTAATAAAGTTTCTCATTTCCAAAACAATTACATATAAAATTTATAAATATATGAACTTTTTTAAAAAAAAAATGTTTCTGCTTTTATTGTTCCAGATTCTAAGTTTTAATTAGACAGTCATTATGTATTTGGTCCATTGTGTGTGTCTGACATGTTAAATAAATGACACATTTTGAAATTCTATTTCTAAAATATGTAAAGTACAGAAATATTAAGTTACTTGGCACTCATTTATGATATTGCAATATCCTCTCTAAATCAAGTCTGTTTGTTTATTTGTTCAGAACTAATCAGGAAAATTGACTTAAAGGTGTGAATTAATTAAGCACAATATATCTTTAGTCTACTTACTGCAGTTTCTCTGTTAATATCTTACTGAGAAATATATGATAAGATGGTTATCAAGATATGATTTTGAAAATTCTAGCTGTTTGATATAGAGATTATTTCCAAACAGGAAAGCATTATCCAAAATTACAATAAGGATATTTTTTTTGAGTATTCATGTCTAATGCCAAATAATTAAAGGTACAAAATATGCACTTCTAATTGTCTAAATATTATGAATTAGTATTGTTTTGCTTTTTTATGAAATCCTTTAAGTTGAAAACATAATGTGCTCATTTATATATATATGAGTGTGTGTGCAAAATTGAAGAAGAAACTACTTTTTGCACATGCTCTAAAAATTGACACATACTCTCCCATTAATAATTGTTTTAAAATCATAGATAGTTCACCTATGGTTAGAGCTTGTTCTTTAAATAAACCAATAATTACTGACCCTTGTTAAATTAAGGTTTGGACTTATTATAAATCTGATTTTCAAATCTGCATATTACTTGCATAAGTTTAATAATTGTTGGTTTATTTGAAGAATTGATGAGAGAATATGTATTTTTATATGTACTTATAAATGATTTCGTCTGATGCAATAATAGCATAATTACTTATCACGCCTATTAACTAAGTTCAAATTCAAACTGGACAAAACTTTGAATTTTATTTTAGATTCTAATTAGACTTACAATTTTTTTAGGTAACTGAACTTCAACTGAATTATCTAACCATCTAGTAATGGTCAATTAATGAGTATTTAACTAGACTTATAGAATAAATCAAGTGGAAACACTCAAAAATGGAGAATTATAACTTCTTTCACTTTGTTTAATGAGATACAAAGACTGTTTAAAGGCTGTCTTTTTGCATAAACTTTCATCTGCATGTGCTGTCCAAATTTTAAGAAAATCATTGAAGCTTCTTAAAGAAATATACTGTTTTTTATGGTGATCAAATTAAAATTAGGCTGCATTATGTGTTGCCTATTATATATTTATGCATAAACTGAAACTTCCAATCAGTTATATAATGTTTGCAAAGTCTCCCTCTCCCTTGCAACTTTCATCTTTAGTGCAACCCTATTACAATTGTCAGCCCTAAAAGCCAGACTAATATTTCACACTATACTTTTTCAAGTAATCTATATAGCATATGCTACAATTTAACTTTGTATAAACTGGGGGGGGGGGAGAAAACACATTATATAACTCATTTAAAGTTTCAGTTACTTCCTGTTCAAGTTACATATAATCTGATAATATTTGTATTTCATATTAAATGTCTAAATGATAAAGATGATCCAGATGTTTGAAAGAATTTAGTATTAATATTAATATTTAAAAAAGGTGATGAAGGTAGAAACTATATATTTATCATTTTTATACAAAAAAAAATCCAAGATAATTTTAACTCACAAAGAAAAAGTATATTAACTAACCAAAAGATCAAGCTGGATTTACAAATGGCTTTAGAACAGTAGATCATATCCAAGTAGTGAGAGAAATTTTAGGAAAGACCAATGAATATGAGTTGCCATTACGCTTTAAATTTATAAATTATGAAAAGATATTTAATCCTATAGAATCATCAAGATATAGATCCAGGATATTGTCATATTCTAAAGACTATATATATATAAATGCTACAGCAATGATTAGATTATATAGTGATACTGGAAAAATTAACATTGAGATGATTAAACAATAGGGCAACTCCACATTTTCAATTATTTTTAGAGCGTTTTTACAAAAGGTCTGCCCATCTCTTGTATATGTATGTAAATGGTTTATGTCCTGTGCATGAGGGATCAGAATGACTTATAGACAACATTGGTAGGATGAGAAAGTTGGCACCAATGTGGGATTTGAGTGTTCCATCATCAGATTTTCAATAAAATGGATGGCTGAAGAGTTATGGGATGGACTGGATTGAAGTCTGTCCATTAAAGTATGAAGATTGGCTATCTAAATATAAGCTGAGCATTGATTGTATATATGTGTGGAGATGATAATCTGGACCAACTGACAAGTGCTGATTTAGCACAAAATATGTATATTGGTGATTATTTATCTTTTCAACATGTGTGTGATTAAGTATTTCAGCAGTATGAGATAGCATGGATAGTTGAGAGTCATGTAAAAGTCTGAGTTCAAACCCCTATATATTACATATTACAGTATGAAAAAGCCTATACTGTAGGGAAAAAATTTCATATTTTAAAAAGCATTTTGTGAATTAAAATGGAAAGATAAAAAAAAAGTAAAATGAAATAGAGATTATTTAAATAATCTACATTTTGCAGATTGATGTAATTGTTTTGTAATTAAAACTTCAGAGCTTCAAGCAATGTTGCAAGAGTTATCAGATGAAAGGTAGGAAATAAAACTAAAGATAAATGATAAAAAAACTAAAGTAATGTTCAAGGGATTTTCTTAGAAGAAAAAAGTAAAGTTTAATAATCATGAATTAAAAGTTAACAGGTACAAATATTTTGGTCAGAATATTAATATATGGAAACCTAATGAATGAAATTAATCACAGAATTAAACTTGGATGTAATGCTTTTGTTTGAAATAATATTAAAAGGAAATATGCCTACATGTTTGAAAAAAAAAAGGTTTTTAATAGATGAGGTTTATCAGTTCATACTTATAGATCTGATGCTTGGACACTTAACAGGAGAGCAATGCAGATACTTTACATTACTGGTGAATATGGAGAGATGGATGTTAGGAATAAGAAGAAAAGATCAAAAATAAAATAAATGGGTGAGAGAATAAACAGGTGTTACTGGCATTATTGAAAGAATTAAGAGATTGAAGTAGATCTGGTCTAGACATATTGTTAGAAGAGATACTAACTGATGGACAGTTAAAATCATAAATTTAATTCCAAGAGATTGTAAAAAACCTAGAAAAAGACCACATGTGAGATGGATGAATGAAATAAAAGATACTGAGATGATGTACAGAAGAAAGACTAGCCATCAAAGAAAGTGAATTAAACTTAGATAGATATTCATCATAATGTAGACAAATAATAAATAAAAATGATGATAATGAATTATGTTTAATATATATGTATAAAGTTAAATCAAAGAATATCTGTAAATGTATATATGAAGTTAAATTATAACATATTATGTATGACTTACTTCAAAAATAAAGTAGGTGTTTAAAATATATCTATAGTAAAAAATATTGGTCTGATTTCTGTGTTGATGGATAGTTGTGATCTGATATAGCTAAAATGAAAGATGCACCGATTAAAAACAAAAACTTAAAAAAATATTATAATGCAATGATTGCATACCCTTCTACAAAATATTAAAATTGTATAGAAACAAGTCCCTATCTTGGGTGAGAGTGAAGTTTGTAAGTTATTAAACTGTCAGCATGTGTGTGGAGACTGTAATACTATAAATGTATTATTCATGAACTGAAATTTAAACTGTACATTTAGGCTATTAATAATCTCTAGATTAAAGAATGATTAGTAATAATCATTAATATATTTACATAAAGTGCTTTCTGTCAAATTTATGAGTACAGAAATTTTGACACTTATAAATCAAATTGTAGTAATTTTTTATCTATAAATACTGAACAAATAGAAAAAAATGAGATTGTGATAAAGGCCAATTGATGAGAGTTGGTTCAGCACAAAGTGCACATCATATGTTTCATTTGATTGGACACAAGTATAATTTATACACTTGAAGTTACATCATTGTTTCAGTAATGTGTGATAGAATAAATTCATCTAAAATAATAAGTATGAAGCTAAGTCTAAGTGTACCTAAAAATGAATATAATTAATAATATGCTAGATATATCTTACATGTAAAGTAAAATGGATGTTTCAAAATGCATCCATAATGAGAGAGGTTAGTTGACTTCTGGGCTCATGGAAAATTGTAATATAACAGAGCTAAGATGTAAGACTTCAATAAAAACAAAAACTTAAAAATATATAATAAAGCTAAAGTTAATAAGAAAGAAAAAACAAAAATAAATCAAAGAAGGAAAAAAACAGTAATAACACTGACATATTTCATAATGAAAAAATATTTGTAAAACAAAAAAAAAAGCCAAAGTTAATAAAAAATAGAAACCAAAAATTAATCAAAGAAGGCAAAAAAGAACAACAGTAATAACAATAACAAATTTCTCTATATAGTATCTTTTCGGTATTTTTACATATAAATAGTTTCATATTAAAACAGAAAAAAAGGTAATTTATTTAAGTTATGAAAATAAAAAACATTTCAAATATGAATCATTTATTAATTAAATAAAAATAAACGTTAAACATGCAGAAATACTTTAACCACTAAAAAGGCTCAAAAATAAATATCTCTAATAGATGGTAATGGCAACTGCTTATTTTAAAAATACTATTACCTAAATATTATTTCAATTGCATAATTGTTGATAATTTTATACAATTTGATCTATTAAAATTTTCATTTTAGTCTTTTGACTTCAATGGAAAAATCACATATGTGATTTATTTATTTGGCATACTTTATATGTACATAATTTGAGAGCAAAAACAAAAAAAAAAACAAATTCTCACATATAAGATATTGATAAAAGTTATTTGATCAAATGATTTTAAAACTTGGAGGATTACTATAAGAAATTCAAGAAAAACAAATAGACACATCTATAGAATATATGTAAGAATAAAATAATACAAATGAAAATATTGAATAATGACTGAGAATAGTAATACATGGAATATAAGATAATCAATTTGGTATGTCCATGAACAGAGCATATATCACAGTAAAGTGTCAAATAAAGTAAGCAAATGGATACTACTACAGAAATGAAAAAGGGGAGGATCAAAATTGAAATGGATGAAAAGAATAAAAAAGACTACAGATTTAAGAAAGTTAAGATAAATTTAAATAAGAGAATGGCAAGGAAAAATGGATTTCAAGCTTTGGATGATGTTAAAATATGATTTCAATTAAGAATGAGATTACTTCCAATGATCTTATGGCTTCTTTTCAATAAAAAAGTGAGTAGAAGATTGGGAATGTTTTTATTATAAATAATATCAAAATATATACGTAAGATTAGACATGATGCTTTATTACAGCTTATAATAATTTCATGATATCTTATAATTACTTTATATATTATTATTTAAGATTGTTTAAAAATGAAAACATATTGTTTATCTTACTTATCACTTTGTCTACATTTGTCTACATTTAATATTTGCTTGATTAAAAAAAAATCTTTCACATAATGAAATAAAATATATACATTGTATACAAAATCTTAGTCATTGTTATCTTTGACTGATGATATTGAAAGCTTAGCACACCCACAAGAAGGATTCTTTACTATAGCATTGCTTGTGTCATTTTTTTTAAATAGTTAACTGAATATATAAAGTTTGATATTATTTCACATTTTACTCTATAAATATTACAATTATTGCATTACATAAATGAATATCTAGAAGTATGATTTATTTTCTTTTAAGGACCAAAAATTTATACTTTATAAGTTTTTTACTTGTAATTAATAACAATCATCACTTCTTGAACAAAACGTAATTAATTGTAAATTAATTTAACAAAATATTTTATTTAGCAAAGTAAAGGTTATTTTATTATTCTATTTCTTATCTCATATGATGAAACCAATTTACAACAAATAGCTAATTAAAAATTTCAAAAATTAAAATTATTTGTCAAGTGTTGGTGGCCGAGTAGTCAGCACAGCCGCCTTACAAGCAGTTGTTCCAGATTCATGGGTTTGCTTCCAGACCAATGCTTTGATACATAAAAAAAAAATTAAAATTACTGCATTACCAAAAAATTCTCTTTGTGCCTACAAGTAATATATAAAGACTATATAAAAGATTTTCATCTTTATATGTAGAGAAGAATTTCTGTCATAACAGAATCTTAGATTACATGATTCTCGGTTTATTTAGAAGCAGTATTCTTTTATTACTCTATTTCAAACCTATATACTGTAAATTTGAATAATCAGTAAACTTTTGTTGAAGAATCAAAAATAATAAAGCTATTAGCATGAATTTTAATGGTAATATGGAATAAGATCCTAGTCTCTCGAAATAAAAAAAACTACTATATGATATTGGCAAATAAGAAACACTTTATGTGCTATGATACCATATGCAGAGCAATCTTCTTTGCACATAATAAATAATTTCAATTTATCATTGAAAGTACATCAAAATTGAAAATGAAGATTCACTACAAATTAATTGCTCAGTAATTACATTTCAGGATACCCATTTACAGTATACTAATTTATATTTTTTTAAAAATTTCCTGGATATATCTTGATTATTGATCAAATGCTCTCTAAACATATTATGAATTTGAAGTATTTACAAAACTCAAATTATAAATAATTTCTATTGCAAATAGTTAAAATGATTCCACAATCACCATGCATATACATAACTTTTATCATTTAAAGTACATCAAAATCAAAAAAGAGATTCTATACAAATTAGTTGCTCAGTAATTGCACTTCAGGACACTCATTAATTGTATACTAATGTACATCTTTTAAAAAAATTCTGGATTTGTCTTAATTATTGATCAAATGTCACTCTAAACATATTATGGCTATACATTATTTACAAAACTCAAAATATAAATAATTTCTATTGTAAATAGTTCAAATAATTTTGCAATTACCAGTCAAATACATAACTTTTATATATGCAGCATTACAAAACACAAATACAAATTGCCTTGTCTTCCTCTTCTTGATCTTCCTATACTTTCTGTAATTTATAGATTTTAAATTTCGCAGTAGTTTTTGAGGACCTTTAAGTTAAAATTAAATAAACAATCACTTTTCAGATGAAATGAATTTAAACATGCAATTACTTTATGATGCCAAATAAGAAGGAACATTCCATTCATGAAGATAGGAAAATAATTTAAATTTTATTGCAACAAAAGTGATTTTATCCTTATCTGATTAACTACTCAAATCATTTCTTATGTAATCAATATAAACTAAAGTCTAATCACTCTTGGAATCGACTTTCATATAACCGAAAATTATCATGTGCTGAGATTTAAGAAAGCTAAAGAGAGCTAAAATACTATATATCTTGATTAGGATAAAATATGATCTCTCCAATTTCCTCTTGCTATGGTGAATTTAACAATTGTATAACAATATATGGTAAAATATCCATCCTATCAAAAGCAATATTTTCCTGAAGATTTGTGATGATGGTGTTTTAGTTGTATTCATATATTGAACTATTTCCATCATCTAATATAAGTATTGAATGTCTTTAGAAAAATTTAACTTTATGTTTAATATTCCAAATACATTCAACTGATAGTAATAGCACACAGGTTAATATTATTGCTAACAGTTGAATGTATTTTAAATATTAAATAAAATTAAATTTTTCTAAAGACATTCAATACTCATATTAAATGATGGAAATAGTCCAATATATAAATACAATAAAAACAATATTAGTGCTTATTAAAATCAATTTTTGTCTACCAAAGATCCAGAAGCTTCTAGATCACATTCTGATAGACATATTTACATTGGGAGATAATTTTGTAAAATGAATGGATGATGCCAGAAACAAAGTGCAGGAAGATTCAAACATGACAAGATCTAGTCATAAGACAATCACTTTTATTTCAAGCTTGGTAGATGTAAAGGACTTCTAAAAATCAATTATTATTGCTAAATCAAATTTCCAAACTCAGGATTGATAGAATAATAAAAAGCATCATTAGAACAGAATTGTAAGCTTTTCTTTTATAATTTTCTTCTAATATCAATGTGATAAAAACAGTAAATGGTGGTGGATCTAAACTTGCCTTTCATTCTCTTAAACCAAGAAGGGCTCCAAGAACAGATAGGATATTTCTGGAACTTTAAAAAATTATCATCTAGTATACCATTAGTGTGCACGCCCTACAAAATTTTTGGAACAAAAAATATTATTAACAAAAATTTTGCCAATAATTGTGATCCATCTACCTGTAAAGCAGATACATTTTAGACTTGGAAGCTGCAGTGAAAAAGATTTATTTTTAAATACTCACAAAAGTAAAAATAATGCTATTTTATTGTGCTAATTTCAGCTTATGATTCTGAATAAAAGAATAGTCTTTTAAAAATTTTCCAAATTTTTAAATGTGATAAAACCATTAATTTACTTGAAAATTGTCTCCAATAATAAAACTCAAATATTACTAAATGACATTCGAAAGTTGATATAAAATTTTCCAGAATCGTTCAACACAAGAAATGTATCCATAAAAATCACTTATGCTTATGACATTGCTTTGACTTCTCAAAACTTTCTTGCTATTGAAAGTCTCTCAATAAGAATATAAATATATTTGAATTATTTTTCAATAATCAAATGAAAACAGTATTCATAATTTTTATCTAAATATTAAGGAAATCTCTTCTAATTTAAATACAGCCTTTTGCAATAACAGATTGAAACATAATCATACTCCATGCTATTTAGAAGTAACCTTGGATTGTAATCTAACTTATTTTCCTCATTAACTTGGGGTTATGATGCAACTATTTTGTAGTCACTATTTTAGCATTAGTATATCTAAGCTGATGAATATTGTGCCTGTTTAGAAAAAAATTCTCACAGTAACTTCTGGGTACTCAAAGAAACAATATTATGAGAAACATTTCTGACACACTAAAGTATTTTGTTTTGCAATGATTTCCTGTTATTTCATATATTCCTCTGCTAAATATTAGAAGAAAAGTTGACTCATAAAAAATGTTATAAAATGCTGTTAAGCAAATCAGACTAATTGTAGGTATATCTTAATTACCTAAACTCATCTGACTTTTTGAATGTTTAATCAAAAATCTATAATTGAAGTATTATATCATAACAAGTGAAATTCTTATGAGGTTCCAAACAAATTTATTTTTTTCCAAATTCAACAATAAAAACAGCTAGAGGTAGTCACCCTAAATGTATTTGGAGTCTTATCAACAAAATCAAAACAAATCTTGATCAACAGTCACTAGATGTGGACAAATACAAAACATGAAATACATAATTAATGGATGTTGAATACAAAAATACAGTGGTGGAATTGTAGTTTTAGTAAAAAGACCAGTGAATCAAACTCTTATTGGAATCTTTACAAATTACTTTGTAATATTTTGTTAATAGTTAATCTGTATAAGAAATTCATACCCTAAATAAATAAATACTTATAATTGGTATATATTTTAAACCATTAAAATATATACTTATTGTCCCAGTTTCTGATATTTATAACTATGCAATGAATTTAGGTTCAAAACTCTGAGAGTGTTTGAATTTCAGATGTTAGATAATGTAAAAGAAATAAAGATGAATATTGAATGTAAGAGCATATCCTATGCTTTTTAATGAATAAAGACAATGGTCAGAAACTAATCTGAAATTGGATTGGTAATGCCATCTAGTGTCTGTTGATTGTGCATGCATACAACAAATGTTTTTTTTTTTTTTTAAAGTATATTTATTTTCGAAAATTTTTTGGATGACAATTTTTTTCTCAATAGTATATAGTTTAGTTTAATTTTTAAATAAAAGTATATAAAAAATATTGGTGAATTTTTTGGTGCAGAAAATAAGATCAACTTAAGTTTGTTTAAAAATATGCAGATGTGTTATATTGATATTGCTTATTTTAATTTTTAATTCATAGTAGACATAAATTCTACCACTGCTTCATTATTATGTATTTGATCTAGTACATCTTTTGATTTCTTATGTAGTTCTTGAGACTATGTTACTGATCTAATGCAACTTTTGATTTTTCTATATAAATAGTTTGCATACCATATTTATATGTATTCATTGAGTCTTTGTTATTGACCTAATTTTATGCTGTCATTGATTTGTCTTGCATCTACTCTAAAATGTAAATAAAGTTTAATTTTGAAAGTAAAAATCTTAGAAGAATTAACATTTTTCTTAGTAATTAAAAAATCATCTAATGTTTCAACTTGTAGTCTGAAGGCTTTTATTTATCTATATCATTTAGGAGACACTAAGAAGCTGATGTATTCCTGTCATAGTTTTTAGAATCATTTAAAATATACAAGCACCTTTATTAAATATAAACAGCATGATTATACATCAATAAAAATGTAATTATAAAAGAATATATAAAGTATTAAACAATTCAATTCAAAACAACACTCTCCATATAGTAGTGCCATCTTGTGCTAACAAGAGCAATCAATGGATGCCAGAAGGCTTGTGCATAAAATCCCTATCTAGTGCCTACTCATCCAATATCCCCAGACTAGTTTCTGGCTTGTGGCCTTCATCAGTGAGGAGCCTTGGATCTGAGAGCACTGCACCTAGATCTTAGGATTTAATGCAACCCTCCAGCACCCACCTTTTAACTCTATTTAACTACAAAACTATGAGAATGAAATTGAAAACACTATTAATATTTTCAATCCAAGCTCAATAGCTTATATAGTCATATGGGTCTGAACTCAATTCAGTACCCATACATTTTGGTGTCTTTGGCTCTTTAACAACCATAGCCACCACTATCCTATTAGGCAGGATTGGTGTTAAACCACTAAACATCACATGATCACTATCTCATACTAGCACAATAATTGTTATTAAACAATTCAATTCAAAACAACACTCTCCATATAGTAGTGCCATCTTGTGCTAACAAGAGCAATCAATGGATGCCAGAAGGCTTGTGCATAAAATCCCTATCTAGTGCCTACTCATCCAATATCCCCAGACTAGTTTCTGGCTTGTGGCCTTCATCAGTGAGGAGCCTTGGATCTGAGAGCACTGCACCTAGATCTTAGGATCTAATGCAACCCTCCAGCACCCACCTTTTAACTCTATTTAACTACAAAACTATGAGAATGAAATTGAAAACACTATTAATATTTTCAATCCAAGCTCAATAGCTTATATAGTCATATGGGTCTGAACTCAATTCAGTACCCATACATTTTGGTGTCTTTGGCTCTTTAACAACCATAGCCACCACTATCCTATTAGGCAGGATTGGTGTTAAACCACTAAACATCACATGATCACTATCTCATACTAGCACAATAATTGTTATTAAACAATTCAATTCAAAACAACACTCTCCATATAGTAGTGCCATCTTGTGCTAACAAGAGCAATCAATGGATGCCAGAAGGCTTGTGCATAAAATCCCTATCTAGTGCCTACTCATCCAATATCCCCAGACTAGTTTCTGGCTTGTGGCCTTCATCAGTGAGGAGCCTTGGATCTGAGAGCACTGCACCTAGATCTTAGGATCTAATGCAACCCTCCAGCACCCACCTTTTAACTCTATTTAACTACAAAACTATGAGAATGAAATTGAAAACACTATTAATATTTTCAATCCAAGCTCAATAGCTTATATAGTCATATGGGTCTGAACTCAATTCAGTACCCATACATTTTGGTGTCTTTGGCTCTTTAACAACCATAGCCACCACTATCCTATTAGGCAGGATTGGTGTTAAACCACTAAACATCACATGATCACTATCTCATACTAGCACAATAATTGTTATTAAACAATTCAATTCAAAACAACACTCTCCATATAGTAGTGCCATCTTGTGCTAACAAGAGCAATCAATGGATGCCAGAAGGCTTGTGCATAAAATCCCTATCTAGTGCCTACTCATCCAATATCCCCAGACTAGTTTCTGGCTTGTGGCCTTCATCAGTGAGGAGCCTTGGATCTGAGAGCACTGCACCTAGATCTTAGGATCTAATGCAACCCTCCAGCACCCACCTTTTAACTCTATTTAACTACAAAACTATGAGAATGAAATTGAAAACACTATTAATATTTTCAATCCAAGCTCAATAGCTTATATAGTCATATGGGTCTGAACTCAATTCAGTACCCATACATTTTGGTGTCTTTGGCTCTTTAACAACCATAGCCACCACTATCCTATTAGGCAGGATTGGTGTTAAACCACTAAACATCACATGATCACTATCTCATACTAGCACAATAATTGTTATTAAACAATTCAATTCAAAACAACACTCTCCATATAGTAGTGCCATCTTGTGCTAACAAGAGCAATCAATGGATGCCAGAAGGCTTGTGCATAAAATCCCTATCTAGTGCCTACTCATCCAATATCCCCAGACATGCAAAAGCCTTCTGGCATCCATTGATTGCTCTTGTTAGCACAAGATGGCACTACTATATGGAGAGTGTTGTTTTGAATTGAATTGTTTAATAACAATTATTGTGCTAGTATGAGATAGTGATCATGTGATGTTTAGTGGTTTAATATATAAAGTAAAAGGTAAAATAACCTCTAAATATCCTATTTTGGGACCCAAAAAAATATCTAATAGTCCGTCAAGGAGAAACTGTGAATGAAATTGATCTTGAAATCATTGAGAAATTTTGTTACTTTTCCATTCTTGTTTTACTGTTTAATAATAAATAGCTAAATATCTATTAGCCAATGTGTAGAGTATCATTAATTAAGCTGATTATGAAATAGATACTTACAAAAAAAAGTGTTAAATTTGATTGAGATCTATAAAAAATTTTAAAGTTCACACAATATAAATTAGAAATTTAATTCATAAACTTGCAAGCAGATAGTTTAACACTAAACTATGAGGCATATATATATAGTAACCAATAAAACATTATTATTAGTATTATTATTACTATCATTATTACTATCACTATTATTATTATTATTACAACAACAAAAAAATTAATTATGGAAAGACGAATGAAAACCCCCTCCAGATACATAACCATACGAGGCTTTTAAACAATATTTAAAAGAAAATACACTGGTATGTAGATGCATATCTAAAATTAGCAATATTAATACCTCAGGGTTTAACCTTTTCTGCAACTAGAGTGTATACTGGATATTAATAAATAAATTCTCTATATCTAACATATTTTAATAAGGCTAGGAAATTGGTTCTAAGTTCTTTTGTTATATTAATTAGAGTGAAGAATTATCTCAAAGTTTTATAAGTATATATTAAATTACTACCCTCTCAGAAATTATGGAAAATGATTTATTATTGATATGAATAAAAGGCAAAGGGATTTTATTGTATCTATTCATATCTTAAGTAAATAAAAAGTTACAATTGAAATAGTGTAAATAAATTAAATAAAAAAGAATATTTCTTTTAAACAATATGTAATAAATTAAAAGATCATGTTACAATACTTTATTTATTTGGAAAACATGTAGATGATGAGCTTTAACTAATTAACAACAAAACACCGGGTAATTAACAAATATATAATTAATTTTATTAACTATAAAATAGAAATATATAAATATAAATAACAACAATAATGATATGCTCTCTAAAAGATGATAAATAATATTGTAATACTATACTTTGCTTTTTTAATAATAAACACCCGTGTGATATATAGAAATGTAATACAATAATAAGATCATTCTATAGGAGAATGTTGTGTAGCTTTTAACTTATAGGCTTAAGTATTAACAACAAACAAAATATGAGAATGTTTTATTACATCCTTAATTAAAGTAATAATAATCTTTTCTTAAAGATATCAGACTCATAAACTAAATCCTTTTATAAAAGAACAGAATATTTTATTGATCAATTTATATTTTGTTATTATAAAAATATGACATTAATTTGACCTGATTAACCCATGTGCTGATGGCATTACACAATATGCTTATCAAGCTTATATTGGGATTAAAAAATTATAATAAGGTATTGTTAGGAGTTTGCCTCAAGTAAACAATAATATTTATGTGGTTATCTATGCCATAATTATTATCAAATATACTATGTAATCTTGATAGACTCCTGCAAATAATTCTATAGGGTAAAAAAAATAAGAGTAATCTCAATAAATATCTGAAAGTCAAGAGACCAATAAATTATTAAATACTATCTTGGCCAGAAATGATTTTTAACCCAACCATTTATTCCAGTGACAAATGCACATTTAAGAAATCTAGAAATTAAATTTGTTTTTTGCCCTCTATTAAAAAATTTTGCTAACATTTTTTTTTTACCACTTTAAAATTCACATCTATTTTTTTTCTAATATTTTAATTTTGAAAAAATCGAATAAGTGGGAATTTTAAAGTTCCTGAAACCACACACATTGATGCTTAGTCATTGTATATTTGGTGATCTCAATCTTTGCAAGATTACTTTGAGAAAATATTATGCTGGTCTAAAAACTTGATTTTTGTGGAAAGTTTATCATTATTTTTGTATTGTAATTGTATAATAATTATTAGAAGTCAGAAACATATATTATTTTTTACAGAAATGTTTTATTTTTAAATATAAAAAAATACATTCTTCAATGTAGCATTACCATAGAGATTAATGTTATGGTAAATACAATTATCTAGAAATGTCACCATTAAACAAACTGTTATAACATTTAGCAATAGTGTAAAAGCTACAAAAAAAATTTAAACTTTTAAAGCATGAATTGATAGATTTACTAGATATTAAAAATAATTTGTTCAGATTTTTAAAGCAAACATCAAACAAAGGAGATTTTGTTCATTTTATAAATTGAATCTGCTCCACCTGAAATTTGATGATGTGACAGTGCTTTGTTTTGATTAAAATCAATTTTTTAAAAAAATTCCAAAAATAAAATTTGATTTTTTAAAATTTATTTTATTTCTAAACAAAAATATCTAATAAATGAAGTCAACTTTAGTATATTCTGATAAATAATAATAGTTTAAAATTAAAGTGAATATGAAAGTTTAAATCTAGTGAAAACAAAGAAAGAGAGGGTTAGTTAACTTAAAATCTAGCTAATATTGTCTCCAAAGTACAACAAAATACTAACACACATTTGTACCATTATTAACCATAAATATTTGTTACCTACATCTTCTTTATCATACCTTTCTCCTTTGAAAACCTTTATAAAACAATAAAATATTAAATATTTTATTAAAACAAATTCAATATCTATATTATATCCTTAAAATTATAATTGTTAGTCTTTAAAAGCATCCAAGAAATAACTATCCACGTACAATCACTTGAGTATACATAATTTTAAATCATTGACATTTTTAGATTGATGGGATCCTAATAGATAATTATAACAAAATTTAATCCTATTAAAAGGCATAATAATTAAGGCTGAGTTTATAAGTATAAATCCACTAATGGTCAATTTCTGACCAACATTTGACAAACTTCTAATTATTTGTTTTATATGTCTTAGGTATTACATTAAGCAATTAATCATTTAAGGCATAGTTTTCATCAATGATAAATCTCTAATTCTAGATCTGAAGATAAAATATTGATGAATATATATACATTTGTTTATTAACAGTCATTTTAATAATAATTATCCCTAACTTGAGATTACTGTGTTCTGATAATATTAAATTGTATTTAATCCACTGGATGCATTAGTTTTAAACTGATATCCAAAGTTTTAAATAATAAATATAATATAAAGCAATTTGTTAATCCATTAACTCACATTAGTTTTATAATACTCATCTGAAGTATGTTGATATAGAAAACATGAATTCCAAGCAAATAATTTCTGGTTGGGGAAAAGACAATAATAATGCATTTCAAATAAAAAATGTAGCATTCTGTAAAGAATTCTTAAAATTTCTGTACTTAAATCCAAATATTTGATTTTCCTTCTTTTTAAAATTCATTATTAAATGATATACATTGTTAGACATTTAGTTTTTCCATTCAGGACAATGTGAAAAAATATTGGCATTAAAGAGGCAATTCAGTTGGTTGTCTACTCAGACATCATTTTAGTGCAAGATGCTAAGATATCTAATTTTGCCTTTAAATACTATGCAGTTCTTTTGCATACAATCAGTAAAAGATTAAACAATTTTTATAAATAGATTTATTTATAGGTTCCTCTCATATAAGTAGAGAGATCATAATTTTTATCCAAAATTCTTCACTTTTTTTGGGGGGGGGGGGATTTTACAGGAATACTCTAGCACTGCACTTAGTAATGGTAGGAAGCGGATGATATTTGGAAATATATAAGTCTATAGTGCAAAATTTGTGATAATTTCTTTTTTTTTTAAATTCTAGACAAATATTATTTCAAAATATTAAAATACCAGATTGCATTAATTAGTGACTAAAATAAAATAAAATAAATACACCCTATTGTTGTACAAATAAACTACTTATACTATTAAAACATTAAATTAAACATTTTTTTTCTTTCTTTTCATTTTATTTTGTTTTTCTTTAATGTTCCCATCATAATTAATAATAAATCTCATGATTACTCTAATAATAAGTGTATTAAAACATTTTATGATTAAACCTTTTAATTTTAAATACTTTTAGCCACACAAAACATTGGTACGTCATCACGTGTTTAAACATTACTAAAACCTTATATTATTATTAAGTATAGTTTTAATCATCTACCTGAAATAATAAAGTTACTACTAGATGAAAAATATTTTTTTTAAATACTGTATTCCTGTTGCATTTAATGATGTATCTTTTTATTTTGTCTATTATTCTTTCAAAATTAATTTTACGTGTGTGTGTGTGTGTGTGTGTGTGTGTATCTTATCAACAGAATATTAATTGCAATAAAATAAAATTTGATACATATAATTTTTAAGATGCTGTGTATTTATAAATAGTAAAATATCTTGGATAAATTTAATAATTTGCAGCATTAGGAAAAAGTATCATTAATATTAATATCACTTCCAAATCATTTTATTTGCAACAATAATAATATATCAGTAATAATCAATAATATTTGCTTTAATGATAAGTCAACAATTTTTTTTAGAATTTATGGTTGTAATTATTAATTTGACATTAAAATATAATTACATTTACTTTTCCCTCATGAATAAAATTTTTTTCTTGGCTTATATAATTTTTTATAAATTAATACTGCCTATAATAATATTAATATCTTAAAATTATTAACCTGTGAATATTAAACAAGATTAATTGTTTTATGGGAAACTTTTTTTTATTTTTTATAAATATACATCATTATTTCTAATGAATGAGTTATCCCATTTAAACTTTTACGTATAATTCCGGAATGCACAATAATTTATTTATCTTAAATTATTCCTCTAAACATCTCCAAATCCATCACTTATCAATACAATAAATTTTTAAACATCTTTTTCAAAATGTCAACTTCTTATCTATGCTTATATCTGTAATAATCGTTTTTTTATATACTGTATATATAAAAAACTAACAAGTCATTTTTAGACTATAAAATAAATATACACTCTTATTACAAATATGGCACAGGTCTTAAAACATCATGCATTTTAGAGACCTCGTATCCCATCTGGAGGTGCTACCAAAAATGCATTATCTCTAACTTTGTTTTGATTTGGAAAGGCCCCTCTCATAAAGAATGAAATTTTTTTAAACTTTTTTTTTTGTGGATTACTAACTTGTTTTTTTTTTTTTTTACATACTAACCCACTGGGAGTCTTTTAGTTTAATGCAAATTTTTCATTTCGACCCATAATGTTTTCTTAGAAATAGTTTCATGATAAACACAAAACATTACCTTCCATCTATACCTGCATTACCAATGCATATCATTGGGTTTTTTTTATATCTTTCACAATATTTGAATTTAGATTATTATAAGGAGGAAGTCATCTACCTAAATGACAATTTTTAGTTCTATTATATATTTTACTTCTTAATGGACTTCTCAGCTCAAATGTATTTATATTAGATTCAGAATAATGAGACATTTTTAATGGTGTTTGTATTTATTTGTGGAAGTTTTCTCACTAGTTTCTAATGTTTCCAATATTTCAGAGACTTATTTAATTGTATGTTTATAAGCAGCAATAAGAAGTTTTCTCAATGTGCCTAGGGAGATTATGTCAAATTATTCTCACTATTTGGTGTTCAAGCAGCAGACATGCAGTCAGAGCTTTCAACTTTACAGTCTGGTTTCTAAAGAATTGTGAAAATTTTCTTTATTAACATTATATTTTTCCTGAGATACTTGATATCTAATATTATTGTGTTGATCCTTATTCCTGAAACTTTTTATTATGAGATGTTTAAAATCTCCGTAGGTCTTTGGTTTGCCAAAAAAAGGATTGCCACCAATCTTTTGCTCAAGCATATAAATGATTACTTGCAACAGCTAATTTTTCGTTTTTGTTTAGTGGACTTAATTCAAATAACTCCTCTAACCCATGTAGGTACTCAGTTGTATTTTTACAGTATTCTCCATGAAACACTTTGATTTAGATAAATTTTAAAACTGCAGATCCTTTGAATATACTCCTCAGATTCTTGGTTACGTTCTTGGTAATACCTATCATACAGAGGTGCATATTCATCTTTACTTTGACAAGATAGATTTTATTAAATTGGATGTTTAAAGGATCAAATATATATCTATTCACTTTATCAGCAAAACTACTTTTAATATTAGTATTTATTATATTTATAGTTCTGTTACTAACTATTTATAACTCATTTATCTTTTTATTTAGTTCTTGAATTTGATTGTTTTATATTTATTTGATCAATCATTTCATCTATATACTTTTTCTATTCTTCTATATAGATTTTATCACTTACATTTTTTTCTTTTTTGAAGGTTTCTAGTTCTTCAGTTATATTTTTATTGTTATTGCTTAGTTGTTTATGCCAGCTTTTACATTTTCCATTCATTTCTTTTATGTCTTTCTGTAATTTCTTTATAACCCTTCTGAATTTAGCTTGGGATTTGTGAATTTCTTTTAATTCTGACTTACATTCATTTATTATTTTCTCAAAATCTCTTTTTACATCATTTAATTCTACTTTAGTTTTAATTTATAAAACTTTATTCACTTTTTTATTTCTATTTTGAAACCATTTTAATATATTTCTACTATTTCTTCCAAAATTTTATGGACTTTCTATATGTCTCTAAATCTCATATCCATATTAATTTTGAATTAATTGACAATTTTATTAGGTTGCAATTTCATATTATTCAATCGATTATTTACAACTTTTAACTGATTTTCCCATTTGTCACTAGATTTATCAAACTTCTCTTCTAAAGTATTGAAACTAAGAATATTTACTTCATCATCATAATCAATGTAAATAAGAAGTGGAAAGAAATTTTAATGTTTATTTCAATTTTATAAATATGTAGATTAGTTTTTATTTCATTTCATTTCTTATCAGAATCTATTTTTGCTTTTCCACAATTCTCTAATATCATTCTAAGAAATCTCAAACTTAGCATCAAGCTTATCATTTAATTTAATTATCTTATAGTATCATTGCTGGCACTATCAATTTTACCATCAAACCTATCATTTAATTCTCTTACATTATTTTGAAAAATATTGAATTTACTATTTGATTCAATTTGAGAAGCATCAAATTTAGCATCTAGCTTATCAAATTTATTATTTGATTATATTTGCAAATTATTAAGCTGGTCCTTTAACTTTCAAAACATGAGTATTAGATATTGGTTAAAGTCTGGAGATACAATAGTTTCAGACCTACTTGAAAGATTATCATTAGTATTATACATTTTTTTAAAAATAAAGATGAATAAAATTTTAAACTTAAATAATATATATATAATGAGCATACAATAATATTTATAATATCAATAGGTAAATAGGTAATATAAGACTTAATATTAACCAAAGGTTTATCTCTCAGTATCAGTATTCTCTTTGACTGTTCCGGAGAAACATCATTTCATGTAATGCAATGATGTAATCAATTATTATTATTATTATTATTATCACTGTTATTAATTTTTTTTATCTTATTTAAGGAATGCCATCTCTTTCATTATATTTGCACTAAATACTTTAGACAACAAATATTAAAGGTCCAAAATGATATATTAAAAAACAGTTTCATTCATTAATTTTATTGTTGAAATTATAAAATAATCAATGCCATCATCATCTAAAGTCACATTAACATTTTCTTAATCAAACTGAGTAAAGAAAATGCGTGTAATAATTCTATAATTTCATTAATTAATTTACTCTAAAACAAAATTTTATGTTATTCTATTACACCATTTACTTAAGCCAAATATCTTAGGGCCATGCATTTGAATCTAAACATTGTCTGGCTAAATATTATCCCATTTGTTTGAAGTGCCAAAATCTACAACCAATAATACCTTCTTCTCTTCCTTCCCCTTCTCCTTTTTCTTCTTCTTATTATTATGATGAAAGAGATAATTACAGAAAAATGAATGAAACACCCCTATTGATATGTTACAGTACAAGATTCTTTAACAACATTTAAAAGAAAAGATACTAATATGTAGATGCATATCTAAAATTAGCAATATTAATCCCTCAAGATTTATCCTTTTCTGCATCTAGAGTGTATATTAAATATTAATAAATAAATTCCCTATATTTACATATTATAATATGGCTATCAAATTGGTTACAAGATCTTATGTTGTATTAATTAGAGTGAACAATTATCTCAAAAGTTTTAACAGCATATAATAAATTACTACCCTTAAAATCAGAATCTCAGAAATTATGGAAAATGATTTATTATTAATATGATTAAATATCAAAGGATTTTATTGTATCTACTCTATTTTAAGTAAATAAAAGTTACAATTGAAATAGTATAAATAAATAAAATAAAGAAGAATATTTCTCTTAAACAAGATGTAATTAATTATAAGATCTTGTGACCATACTTTATTTATTTGGAAAACATGTAGATAATGAATCTTAACTAATTAACAACAAAAAAAAAAAAAACAGATAATTGAAAATACAATTAATTTTATTAACAATAAAATATAAATATTTTAAAAAAAATATAAATGTAAATAACAATAATGATAAGTTCTCTAAAAAATGATAAATAATATTGTAATACTATACTTAATAGATACTTACTACTTTAGTGAAAAAATACCTATGTGATATTTAGGAATGTGATGCAATATCAGAAACATTCCATTGGAGAAAGTTATGTAGCATTTAACTTAAAGGCTTAAGTATTAATAATAAGAAAAATATGAAAATGTTTTATTGAATCCTTAGCTAAAGTAACAGTAATCTTTTCTTCTAGGTATTAAACCTGTAAACTAAATTCTTTTATAATAAATGGAGAGATTTGAACTTAGGAATTTCCATCATCCTCTACTCCATCTCAAACAGCAAATAAACATAATCACACACATGATAAAAAGATAAATGATTCCCAATATACATATTTCATGCAGAACAGCACTCATCAGTTGGACCAGATTATAATCTCCTACACATACATACAATCAGTGCTCGGCTTATATTAAGATAGCAATGTCTTAAACTTTAATAGGCAGGCTTCAATATTTTCACCATTCCAAAAATTCAACCATCTATTTCATTGAAAAACCAACAATGGAATGCTCAAAGCTATTGGTGAATTTGATATTTTAATCATAACAATTTAGACATTATGTCAATCTAATCCTTTATATTATCAGACCATTATATATTCATTCATATTAATAACAGAGGTATAAACTGGACTTATACTGTTTCCAAGGTAAAATGTAATTAATCTATTCATTCAGTAAACTGAATGTTTACTATAGTAAATAGAGGGATTTGCACTTAAGATTTTCAATATATATTTATCCTCCACTCCATTTCAAACAACCAATACACATGTGAAAAATTATGATGTGGCCCAACTGATGAGTCCTTTTCTGCATGAAATATGTATATTGAGGGATCATTTATCTTTTTCACATGTGGGTAGTCATGTGTATCAATTGTCTTAGAGGGAGTGAAGAATAAATATAGACTAAAATATCCTAAGTTCAAATCCCTCTATTTTCTATATTAAACATTCAGTATACTGAATGAATAGATTAATTAAATTCCTTTTATAAAAAAAGCAGAGTATTTATTAATCCAACTTATATCTTACTGTTATAAAAATATAACTTTAACTTGGCTTGATTATCGCAAGTGCTGATGGCATTACATAATATGTGTGTTAAGCTTATATTGTGATTAAAATTATAATAATGTATTGTTAAAAATTTGCCTCGAGCAAACAATGATATTTATGTGGTTATCAATGCTATAAGTATCAGTAAATATACTATCTAATCTTCATAAATTCATGTAAGTAACTCTTTAGATAAAAATAAATAAGAAGGGTAACCTCAATAAACATCCAATATATACTCTAGATACCTTTATTCTATAAAAACATGAGGTTAAATCAAGAGCTCAATAAAATATATTAAATATTATCTTGGCCAAAACTGATTTTTAATTAACTTAGTCTAGACAATGCAATATTGAAAGTACAACAAATTACTGACACACATTTATATCAAATTACCCACATAAATAAAATATTACATGTATCTTCTTTATTGCACCTTTCTTCTTTGAGAACTTTTGTAGAACAATAAAACATTAAATATTATAATATTAAAACAAATTCAATAACTATATTATCTCCTTAAAATTATAATTGTTAGTCTTTAAAAGTGTTCAAGAAAATTATCCAAAGTGCAATTATTTAAATATTAACAATTTTAAATCATTGGCACCTTAAGATTGAAAGGATCCTAATGGATAAATTTAATAACACTTAATCCTTATATAAAATGCTTAATAATGAAGGCTGAGTTTGGAAATACAAATCCACTAATAGTCAGTTTTTGAACAACATTTGATAAGCTTATAATTATTTGCTTTATATTATTTAAGTATTAAATGCAGCAATTAATCCTTTAAGGCATAGCTTTCATCAATTATAAAATATCTAAGCATAGCTCTGAAGATAAAATGTTGATGAATATGTCTATTAGCAGTCATTTTCATAATAATTATCTGTAACTTTAGATTATTACTGTTCTTATTGTAGTATTAACTAATACTTAATCCACTGGATGCATTAGTTTTAAACCAATATCCAAAGCTTTGGGTAGTTTTTTGTAAATATAATCCAAAGCAATCTGTTAATACATTAATCTACATTAGCTTTATAATACTCATCTGAAGTTTTATGTTGATATAGCAAATATGAACTCTAAGGAAAATAATTTTTGGTTTGAGAAGAGATGAATAAATAATGCATTTCAAATAAAAAATGTAGCATTTTGTAAAGTATTCTTAAAATTTTCATAGTTAAATCCAAATATTTGATTTTCCTTCCTTTTAAAATTCATTATTAAATGACATCCATTGTTTCTCTATTCAGGACAATGTAGAAAAACATTTGTCATTAAAGAAGCAACTGTTTAATTGATTGTCTTCTCTGACATCATTTTAGTGCAGAATGCCAAGATGGCTCATTTTGCATGCAAATCCTATGCAGCTTCTGTATACAATTAAAAAAGACTAAACAATTTTTTCACACAGGTTTATTTATAGGTTTCTGTCATATGATAAATGACATCATAATATTTGTAACTTTTATAAGTCTATAGCAGGGGTGGGCAATTGTTTTGGCTGGGGGGCACTTTGTGGAAGTGGAGGATAGCGGATGGCTGTGTGGGGGTCACTTTGTGGAAGTGAAGGTTAGCGGAGGGCCGCACCCTTTTTTCATGACACAATAAACACACTGCTTTATTCCCTGTACTGCCAAAGAAATATTTGTTTGTCCATTCTTCATTAAACACATGACATTCATCACCGATTTTATGTTTTTTTGGAGGGTTCATGGTTTCACTAAAGTTGGAAATACTGTTGCAAAGACAAAATTGAAATTAACTAGATCAACTGGAAAAACACCGTGCATCGTATCTACACTATGCATGTGTATTGACATGGCCATCCTAGTGGAAAATATGAGACAAATCTTCAGTCACGCATGGGAAGGAAATCTCAGTTCAAAGCAGATTTTTCTGACTGTCTTGGCGGGCCACATAAAAACTCTTAGTAGGACGCATGTGGTCCCCAGGCCGCTATTTGCCCACCCCTGGTCTATAGTATCAAATTTTGAGATCATTTCTTTTTTAAAATTTTTTAGATAAATATTATTTCAAAATATTAAAATAACAGATTACATTAATTAATGATAAAAATAAAATAAATACACATTATTGCTTTATAAATAAATTACTTAAAACTATTAAAATATTAAATTATTTTTTTATTTTTTTATTTTGTTTTCTTTAAAGTCCTCATCACAATTAATAATAAATCTAATTATTACTCTAATAATAAATGTATTAAAACATTTTATGATTATATCTTTTAATTTTAAATAGATTCAATCATATAAAATATTCATGCATGTTCACACATGTGTTTGAATATTATGCTAAAATTTTATTTTATTATTATTAGGTGTAGTTTAAATCGTCTAGCTGAAATAATAAAATTACTATTATACCCAAAAATTTTAAATATTTTATTCCTATCTATTATTTTTTTAAAATTAACTTTACGTGTGTGTGTGTGTGTATCTTATCAACGAAATTTTAATTGCAATAAAACAAAATTTGATACATATAATTTTTAAGATGCCATATAATACTAAATTGTCCATGCACTTTACTACTGTCACACAATCCTTTATTTGCCACTCTTTTTTTTACAGTTTACAGTTTTGATTGCCCCAGCAATCTTCTTCAGAACTTTATATCTCCTAGCCTCAACTATTAAATTCAAATTTTAAAATTTTAATTTAGTAGTTGAGGATGAGAAATATAAAGTTCTGAAGAAGAAAGCATTGTGCAACAGTGGTAAAATGCATGGACAATTTAGTATTATATGGTATACATTTGGCAATGCAATAAGAAAGAATATTTATAATTTTTAAGATGCTGAGTATTTATAAAATCTGCATGGGAAAACATGTTGGATAAATTTAATACTTTGCAGCACTAGGGAGAAGTATCATTAATATTAATATCACTTCCAATCATTTTATTTACAATAATAATAACACTATTAATCACTAATAATTACTTTATTGATAAGCTAACATTTTTTAAAATTTAAGATTGTGATTATTAATTTAGGCATTAAAATATTATTTCAATATATAATATATTTAAAATAAAATTTGTGATTGATTTAATATTTATTCTTGGTAGCCAAAATTGTTGTCTGGCACTATAGTTAGAGGCTTTTTAATTACCAATGTAACAGCTGCATAACTTTTAATCTCAAAGTATTATATACATAATTAAACAGCTCCAAATTACAAGAGATATAAAAAAAATTGAAAGATTTAAGTTTAAATCACTGTGTACAAAATATTCATTATATTATACTATTTAAGAAAGTGGTCAATCACTGTGCAGAAGTTGCACATACATCTTATTACTGTAAGATGAAGATTCTAATATTTGTGTGGATGATTAATGGTCTTTTAGTCCATTAATGAGATGTTGTTTTGAAATGTAAATATAAACTTCAAGATGTTAAACCATTAAACATCACATATTTTATGCACAAGCCTTCTGACATCCATTGATTACTCTGGTTTGGCACTACTGTATTGAGAGTTTTGCCTGTTTTAAACTTCAAGATGATTGATTAGTTTTGATTTTTGGTAGACTTTTTCCTCAATATATTATTAATTTCAAAAAGAAACATTACAATATAAATTGTGAATTAAATATAGTATTAAACAAGAAATGTTTGTTATTTTGATTTCATTTGAATTTAAAAAAGAACAATTTTAAAATGAATATGTTAAAAATGTAAGAAGATAAATATTTTAAATGAAGTGTATCTTAGTAGCCAATAGCTTGATATTTTTGTCTTTAGCCTCATATCTGAAATGTAAGAATAAAGTTAATAGAGATTGCTTTACTCTAGAAAATATAAAGCTGTGATGCATGAATGGAAACATGTGAATAGTTAAAAGTAAAATTACTATGCATATACACAAAAATATATTTTAATTTTTATTTAAAGTTTTTGTCTAAAATTAAAATGGAATGCAATAATTTCTAGTCTAATAATAAACAATGTAGTAATCATTTAAATATTCACTGAAAACTAATTATTGTGAATAAATTGTTAAGCAAATGAGACATTTATCAAAATAAAACTTAAAAGCCATCAATATGTCCTCTCCATTTCTGAAGCCATTTTGAACTGTAAGAGTAAGAGTGATCAGAATTTCTAGTGAATAAATATATGTTGTAAAGTCCTGTATTTATCTAGATATGAAATCAAAATTTAATGTTATTTAATTGCTAAATTTGAATAAAATAACCAATAAAACTCAACAATCGATATTAAAGCATTTAGACAGTAGATTTTTTTAGAAGTAATGCCCTCATTATCATCTACATTTCATATACACACTTATTAGATGTTCTGTTTTTTGTATGAAATATATATAAGATAATAATATATATTTTTATATGGGACTATTTCCATCATCTAATATATGTGTTGAATGTCTTTAGAAAATTTAATTTTTATTTAAATATTCCAAATACATTCAACTGTTAGTAATATCATAGCAAACAGGTTAGTATATGCACCAAATGTTAGTAATTTCACAGCAAACAGGTTAGTATATGTGCTGTTAGTAATATCATCATGTTAGTATATGCACAACATTTTGAGAGGTATTATTCTCCTCTCTTCTTCAAGTGACCAGTGACAGTATTAGCATGGGATTCGAACCTAGGTCCTTAGATTCTTGAATATTGAATTTTAAGGTAACGCTCAGTTGGTTAGAACATTACCTTAAAATTCAATAATCAAAAATCTAAATACCCAGGTTTAAATCCCATATTAGTACTGTCATTGTTTAGGCCAGCAACACCTGAAGAAGAGGGGAGAATAATATAAACATGCTTATACTAACCTGTTTGCTGTGATATTACTAACACTTGGTGTATATTATTAACCTGTTTGCTGTGATCTTACTAACAGATGAATGTATTTGGAATATTTAAATAAAAATTAAATTTTCTAAAGACATTCAACACACATATTAGATGATGGAAATAGTCCAATATAAAAATACAACTAGAACACCATCATTACAAACCTTTAAGAAAACACTAATAATATATTTATTTAAATTACATTTATGCAATAATTATCTATTAAATTTATTAAGGCATGATTCAAAGGACTAATATAAAAAAAAAAAAATTCATAAGAAATTCCAATGTCAGAACATTACAGAGACTAACCTTCTACTACTGCTCTAAATTTTACAGGGATAGTGATTTATATGTATCGAGCAATGGATAAATATTTTTTTTACGCGTTGTATAATCCTTAAAAATAAATAATGAAACATAAAAACCTAGGACTAAAGCTTTTAGTTATTGCTATATAGCTATATTATAACTTATACTTTTAATAACTTATTAGCGATTAAGCAATTAGTAATTATATCAATATCTAAAATAACCTCTGTTTCATTGCTAGCTAATTAGAAAATCACTTTAATGTTTGAATTAAATCCTCTTTAGTAAATAAATACATTTTTATATTGTAGATTGATTTTATTCAAACACATTTTTGCCTATATACATATTGATAATTGTTAATCGTAACATTTTCCAAAATTTTTCATATTAGTAATATAAAGAAAAAATATACCGATTTTTTCTTTTTCAATAAAATGCTATTGTTTTTTTTTTTAAAAAAACTACTAAAACTTTAAACGGCGAACGTAGGATTTAAATTACACGTAATGTGCTTCATATAGTTGTACATATATATATTTTAAACAAAAAAACAAAAATAACGTAAAATAATAGAAAATTGCTATTAAGTTTCATCACTGGTTTTTGATTTCATTTAAAGCTTACAACTTAAAATTTTCTTAAAATATTTTTTACGTTTAACCATATCGCTACCCCTCCCCTCCAAATACTTCTTAATATAAATATAAAACAAGGTATATTTATAAATCATAATTTCCACAAGATTAAGAGAAATACTGAATAAGTACGTAATTCTCAAGTTAAAAATAAGAAATTCTTCTATGTCATTTTGAAAATTAAAAATGACTTATTTATATTTTTTAATGGGTAAAGAAAATAGCCCTTTTAATAGCTCCTTCCAGGACAAAGACTTTTCCATTTCAGCTTTCAATTCTCATCCCCCTCTTTCTTTCCAGCTAAAATTAGTTATATATAAATTTTTTTTATTAATATTAAATGTTTTTCTGGTTTGACCATGGGCCAGTTATCTAAAAAAAAATTCAAATTCTGATTGTAACCTGAGGGATAGAGGTAGGTTAAATGTAGGGTTACATTCATTGCACAAGAAAGGTTTTGCTATGAATTATTATGAGCAAGCCATCATCAATAATAGTTTGCCTTTGTCATCATAATTACTTTTTGTATTTCATATTTATACCTGCATCATAGACTTCAATGATATTTATAAATACCTCAATGAATTTGATATTTTAGGTCATAAACTTGGTTAAGACTTAAATTTATATTCCAATGAATAGGCTTCAAACCAACAAACTTAACTGAACAGCTGGTGCTCTATATAGAAATTTAAGTAAACATTGTAATCATTATCCATTAATAATACAATCACTCACTAATCTTTAAAATGATTTTCAATACATAAAATTTCCAAATACAAAAATCCTAGTAATAGAACAACCTGAATTATACAACTTTTCAATAACAACTAATTTTGTTGTTCATCTAATAATAGTTTGAATTTCTAACTATTACTGTAGAAGTTCCTTTAGTTTGGCCAATTGATTAACTATAGGATAGATGCAAAAATATAAAAAGTATGATCAGACCTCTCCACTCTGGTAAAGAAATATTGTATTTCTATGGACAATGAGTCTACTTTTTATTAAGTCAACCATACTTAGAACTTCATTATAAAGTAATCAGAGAATCTGTTGTTTTGGAAGTCATACAAAGCTTGAGCACAAATTATCAGCTTGAGAATAATAGTTAATAAAGCCCCTTATGTGTTCAAAATACTCAAATCAAATATTAAAATAACATCAGATATACTAAAATTAGATTTTAAACAATTGTTGCAATAAAAATAGGAATTAATTTTGACTAACAAATAACAATCCAAGCTTTAAATTCAGAGATTGAAAGTTGGCTTTATAAATCAATAACATTAGTTCATTTCTGGATGAAGAATATCCAATATTTATAAATATTCATCACATGATCACCATTTCTTATGCTTGCTTATAACTGTTATTAAAACAGGCAAAACTCACTATACGTATTGCCACAGTGCAAGCTAGGGTAATCATTGGAATCCATTGATTACTCTAGCTTGCAGTGTGGCAATATGTATAGTGAGTTTTTGCCTGTTTTAATAACAGTTATAAGCAAGCATAAGAAATAGTGATCATGTGATGTTTATTGGCTTAAAACCAATCCTGCCTAATAGGATATTGGTGGCTGTGGTTATTAAAGAACCAAAGACACCAAAATGTATGGGTACTGAACTGAGTTCAGACCTATATGACTATATAAGCTGATGGGCTTGGATTGAAAATATTATGGTGTTTTCAATTTAAGACTCATAATTTTGTAGTTAAGTAGAGATAAAAGGTGGCTGCTGAGGGGTTGCATTAGATCCTAGGATCTATGTGCAGTGCTCTCAGATCCAAGGCTCCTCACTGAAGAAGGCCACAAGCCAGAAACTAATCTGGGGATATTGGATGAGTAGGCACTAGATGAGGATTTTATGCACAAGCCTTCTGGCATCCATTGATTACTCTATCTTGCAGTGTGGCAATATGTATAGTGAGTTTTTGCCTGTTCTTATAAACATTATTTGATTTTTCAACCATTTTTTAATGTCACTGAAGTTTTTTAATGTTATTTAATAGTTCCTGGATTGGACCCACATTTCAGTTGGGATTAATACTTACATATATTCATTCATGGAAATATTTTTATGAAATAGTTATTTTTAAATGTTTTTTTTTACTTTGTGTTTATGTATGTTTATCTGCTTTAATGACCTTCTAAAGTAAATCTAAATTCTGGTCTCAACTCATAGATGTATGATATCTCATTCACTCGTACAACCATATCACATTACAGTCATGATTTATTAAGTCACTCTATTGATCCTATGTCACCAATCTAAATTAATCCAAGATTACTCTTTTTCTAAAAGTTACTAGATATTCATTTCCTGATCAATAATTGGATGGTCATATAAAAAAAAAATTATGAAGTTTTTCTTTGTAAATGCAATTTTGCAATACAATAATAAATTTAGTGTTGAGATTTTCATGAAAATATGTGATGTAAAACATTACACTTTGCCCCAATATATCTATTGAAAGATATATAGAAAAAATACCAATATAAAATGATGAATGAAGTAAAAAAAATGCTAGAGTGGTATGAAGATGAAAAGTTATGGGTTAAAAAAACTGGATTGAACTTGGAAGGACGTTCATCCTGCAGTAGATTAATTATTATTTGAAATGATTGTGATGATGCATCCTAGTAATTATGATTGTTATATCCTTACTATATATGACATTATCTAAATCAGAGGAATGGATAATTGTTTTGACAAACTGTTTGGGAAACTACTGCTCTAATTGTTGAAGAAATATATTTCTGTGTATGTAATGCAATCATTTTCTTTTTGTTTGATAGCTTTTATTTATTCATATCCTGATCTTTGATAGTATTGTTTGTTGATAAGCGAGGGGGGTGTCTAATATAGCTGTTTGTATATATTGTTGTTTGTAGTTGTATTTTTGGGTGATTTTTATTTTATTTTAAAATAACTCAAAAATGTGAAAATATACTACAAATTAACGTGTATACATTAATTAGCATAATTATCCATTAAAGAAATTATCTACATACAAATCTGATTTGAAAGTTGGCAATAAAAGGATAACCTTTGCAAAAAGTTTATGAAAAATTCGGCCCTATTTAGGTACCGAATAAACGCCACGCGAAAATATTAGGTCCTTAAAATAATTGTTAAAGGAAATAAGGACATACGATAATAAAAATATCTTAATTTTATATTAATATTATTTATTTGTTAAATTTAAACAAACGATTTTATAACTTAATTAGTGTCTTTATGTAATTTGCCAAAAACTTTATTTTCATTACAATTTATTACTTTAAATTCGATTTATTATTATTTTTTTTTTAAAATAAAGAAAATTCATTTTGTTAATATTGATATTTTTTCTATTTAAAATTATTTGGCAAAAAGAAATTATGTTCATCTATTGGTTAAAATTGAGCTAATTTAGCTATCAGCAAAATTTGATGACTGAAATGGAATTTCTTTTCTTAGTTTACAACTACCTGATAGCTGAGGGAAAAGTCACCTAGTTTAGCAGAGGTCAGCTTCTCTATCTTCTGGCTATCACTTAGGTTCTCTTAAAGATATATTGAACAGTTTATAGCAATTACCTTGACTGTTGCTGACATGACAGAGTTTTTATTATTATAATAATAATCAGATGACTACCTGGAGCTATATTGGCAGGGATGTGTGTAATATGTACTTTGAATAGAATAGATTAATACAACGCATGACTTCATATTTCTTAATCAAATTTAATTATTGAATTTTAGCTTCAGTTGAACAATATTCTAAAGCAGCTGTGATTATTTTTACTTTAGTGTTATGACGTCTTATATATATATATATATATATATATATATATATATATATATATATATATATATATATATATATTTGAAATAGCATTCTCAATAATTTACAATGTATATAAATAGATAGAGGTACATGTCTGTGTTTATATGTATATTCACATATTGATTATGCATGTATGAAGAAAGGATCTAATCTTTGTTTATTTGTATATCCTTTGGCAGTCATTTCTATAAATTGTATCCTTTATATTATCATAATGTTTACAATTAACAGCGCTGCTGTGATTTCAAATTTATATGTTGTAATTGTAAATGTATAGTGTAATAATGGAATTAAAAATTAATGGAATATTAATTTAAAATTAAAATGATGACAAAAAAAAAACAATGAAGGCCTAGAAGAACTCCTTTTTTAAATACTGTTCAAAAAACTGGCTGAAATGTCCATTTATATATCCATCAGTATTAATGACATAACAATCAAAGGCTGAGTCTTTGAGAGTTATCCCATCATCAAAAAGCCAGTTTCCACTGATGTGCCATAAATTATGTGCACTGCAGTGGTATATTTGCATAACAATGTTTAGGGATAAACACCCCATGATTTTACCAAAACAATAAAATAAGAGAGCATGACTTTTCTCAAGATTAAATAATGAAAGAAACATGGGCCACCACTCATTACAATGTTCAACTAATTTTACAATTTTGACTTTAGTTAAATGATCACCAAACCAAATACTGGGAAAATACACACTGCTTCCATAACATGTATTTCTCTAATTGTTTATGGAATTAAGGATGAGTGTTAATATAATTAATTATTTTAGTGGAAAAAGTGTGAATGAAAAGAAGTGTGTTAAAATTAAATGTTTGAATAATTTAATGTTCAAATTTAAAAAGTAATTGTCCGATGTTTGAGAGTAATAATAATATAAATACATTAATATCTAACAATAGAAAAGTTTTGAGAAGTGAAGTTATTAACTTGAATTAGTAGTAATTGTCTTTTACTATTGCTGTGCTTTTTTCCTCTTCATTATTCAATCGTTAAATACCTATGTTTGTCTTTGTTTGTATTTTTGAGGGCATAGGTCTCCAGGTTGGAAATCACTGATATTAAGGATTTTTTAAATTTTCTAGTACATCTCTAAAATTGTAATGTATCAATTATTTTAAAAAAATGAAGTCAATACTGAATTGCAAATGACTATTATCAAATGTTATTGCTTGAAAGCAGACTGATAGTTTATATATATATTTAGGTTTAGTTTATATACTGCTTTCATATATATATATATATATATATATATATATATATATATATATATATATATATATATATATATAATTAGATATAATCAGAGAAAATTTGAAGACCAGACTTTCAAGCTCCCTTCAGTTACCCACTCCATCTTATATAACCAATACACATGACCTCATACATGTGAAAAAGGTAAATAATTTCCAATATATGTATTTTATGGTGAACTAGCACTCATCAGTTGGTCCAGATCATCATTTTCCACCCATATATATATATATATAATTAGTTTATATTAAGATAGCAAATTTTTAAAACTTTAATGGACAGGTTTAATTTTCTTCAGACTCCAACTCTTCAGCCATCCATATTATTAAAAATCTGATGACAGAATGCTCAAAACCCTTAATGATGCCACTATTGTTATCATATCCATGTTTATCTTGTCACTCTAACCTTCATATATATAGGATCTTAATATGTTCATTTAAATACACAGAAAAGGGATGGGAATAATTCAGGCTGAATCTGTAATATTTGAATACAAGTATAATGTATATACTGAACTTTAGATGTTAATAGAGGGGATTTGAATGCAGACTTTCAAGCTCCCTTGAGTTATTCATTCCATCTTATATAACCAATATCTATGACCATATCCATGTGAAAAAGATAAGTAATATTCAATATCCATATTTCATGTTGAAGCAGCACTCAGCAATTGTCCAGATCATCATCCCCCCTCCACACACATATATATATGAATGTGAATTTTCTAATAACAAATTGGTATAATATATCTTGCCATGTAGTAATTGCTAATTGCAATGCAGTAAAGTTTAGAAAAAAAGTTAACAATCACCCATTATCTGACATAATAGTGCTAAAGAATTAAACCGAGGCTGTCATGGTTTCAGTAAAAAGTAAATATAGTTAAAAACTGGTTTTAAGTTAAATGTGTAATATTATAAGAGAGTTGTGCATTAAATGATCATGAAGTGAGAAATTTAATTTAGTCAGTTCTATTATATTTTCATACAAACTGTACATTTAAAAAAAATTTATACCCACAATTACAGATATTCTTCATGAATATATAAGCAAGTTCATTTGAGTTCAAAATCTGTTTTTTTTTCTAGTTTTGATATTAATAAGCTTGAAAACTTTAAATGAGTAAAAGATGTTTTCTAAATGCATAAGTGTATTACTTCCAAAATTGAATCCTAAGTTCTCATATGTGGATATTATATCATTACTGTATAAAATTCATTGATTACTCAAGTTCAAAATAGATGCTTCCGGAGAAAAATAAAGAGACTTGATTTTGGAAGATATGTTAAAGATAAGTTGAGAATGGTTATGTGAATTTCTGTTGGTATTAATCTTTCTAGGTAAAGAATGCTTAGGATTTGTTATTAGTATGAATATGAAGTTAATAAATGTATAGTAACTGAACTGGTGTCAGAACAACATAACAATTGAATTGGCTTTGATTTTAAAACTTTAAATTTAAATTTCAGATTATTAGCTTGAATATAATAAAGAGGTTTAAGTGGTTACTAGATGCATAAGTGCATAGTTTTAGCTTTGAATCCTACTCCTCACTGTTGAAGACCAAAGTCAAAAACTCATCTGAAGATGTGGATATTATACATTACTCTATAGTATCCCCTGATTAATCATGATGTCAGTAGATGACTCTAAATTAGGATAGGAAAAAAAATGCTCTCGACTGCAAATGTTAAGAGTGAATTACGAAAATCACGTGATTCTTTGCTAAACCTTATTATTTTACTTTTCAACTCTAAGTTTTAGCAAGTAATGGGAAACTGATGTTGATTAATTGATACTATTTTCTCACAGTAATTTGTCATCCAGTTATCCCAATTCTATTTTCAAATTAAATTTTACAAATATAGTTTCTTGGGAGTTCTATATTATCCTATTATAAATTTAATATACATTGTCGGAAATGGCTGGTTTGTATTGTCTGGATTACTTTTTTAAAGTTTGTTGAAGCTAGTGTGTATATATAAAATTTAAGTGTTACCACTTAAATACTAGTTCTTTTTGTTGCCTTTTTTTATTATTATTAAAAAAATGAGAATATCTTTAAAAAAAGAAAAAAAATATTGAATGTTATCTTCAAATGTGTCTGCTATCTATATGGAAATTTCATTTTCCTGTTAAATATCTTGTGAAAACCAACACTTAACCTCTTTCGTTATGCCAAGATTTTGGCCATGCCGGAAGATAAATAATAACAAGCTGTCTATACGCATAAGAACGTCACTGATGCAGAAAAAATTTCTAATTGAGTAACATTATAGAATGATTAGCCCTGTTTAGTTACTCATTTTGAAACATTTCCTTTACCTAAGTCAAGCATAAGCTATTCAACTTAGCAAATTACTCAGAAAATTTAACTGGTGTGAGAAAAAAGAAAGAAAAAATTCGTTTTAGCTTTTGATATAAGGTTATGCTTAAATTTCTTTCCATCTCTCTCTCTCTCTCTCTCTTTAATCTTTCCATCTTTCATACTGCAATCCAGCTTGTCTGTCATACTAAAAGAGCTAAATCCGTTGTTTAGATGATCTTTTAGGCCTTAGGGTTGCCATTACACTTATATTACAGAAAAATAAAACCACGTACATTGTTTCATATGACAAAAGAATATTGTATTGTCATTAATCATTAAAATAATGAGCAACCAATAAATGAAAAGATTAACTTTTTAGTTATATTTTTTTTTTAAAAAAATAAGTATTTAAAAAAATCCTATAGCTTTATTCAACCAGGAAGTTGAGGACTAAGTTAAAAGTTTTAACAGCTGTTATCAAATTATCAAATCGTTTTTTATTTTTTTTAAATATACCGGTATTTTTAAAAAATAATTTTCTTAATGCACCTTTTTTAAAGTAAAAAAAAAAAAATTCAAAATGTTGTAGAATTTAAAGTCTTTATTTTTAACTAAATTACGTTTATTTGTAAATTACATAGACACAAAATGTGAATATTCTAGATGGGTAAAATAAATTATAAAAAAATATACTGGAAGTGCTTTTGTGTATGTGAAGATCTAAAGAAAAAAAAAGAAAAACAAAAGAAGATTGATGACTTAAAGAAAAGAAATAGTTAAGAATCTTGAAACGGTCAAGACAAAAAAATATTGAAAAAAATTGGGTTATGTAGTAAAAAAATTACTTTTTTTAGCAGATAAATAATAACGATGATGAAAGAATATTAGATTAGATTACTTTTATTTTTAAAAATAAATAGATTAAGCTAATATTAACATGTTTGAGAAAATATGTGGCAATCATGTTATAAGTGAATGCTTTTATCTTTCCTTATGTACTGCTTATGCATGTTTCTTAAATTACCTTAATAAAAATAAAACAAGGTGCACCAAAATCAGACAATAATTTGATCATCATTAATAATAATTTGTTCTTGTTTGCCATCAGGACTGGCTCTATACCTCTGACACTAAATATCCATTTTTGTTCATGTAACTGTTATTCAAGTAACAAAAATTTGAATTGTTGGCATATTCAGATTATTTGCTTGACGATTGCATTTTATAATTTCTCTATATATAATAAATGGTGTAAATAGTAGTACATATAATTTATATATAAAAACTTTTCATTACTTAAATTGTACTCATTAACAACACAATTTATATAGGCAAGAAACAAATATTAGCATGCTTTAATAAGAACCATGTATTTCAGTAATATTCAATTATCTATTTATTATTGTTATATCTTAAAAGTATCTTTAGCTAATGGATTAGTCCAGATTCCATCTGATCTTGATCAGATTAAGCATTCATCACCATGGACCAATGAATATATGAACAGATAACATATATTTAATATAATAATAGGCCACTTGGATGTTGCTCAGTGAATCCAACTGTTTTCATTATGGAAAGGGATGTGGCAATAATCAGTTCAATTGGAAGTAAAGTCATCAATTTACTGTCAGTCTTGATTAGCAGTGTGAATGTTGTCCACAATATGATTAAAATTATGAGCCAAGTTCACGTTAGAACTGTAAGGTACTAGAACCTAGATCATATATGAGGAAAGCTATTACAGTACAGTTGGAAGTGTCACTATACCAGACTTGAGACAATCTGTCACAGTATAGTTGGAAATTTCACCATACCTACTCATAAGCCAAGTGACCAGAATACAGTTGGAAGTTGTAGGTTGCTTAAAAGGTTACTTGAAGTCATAGAAATAGTTGTATGACAATTAATCACTGTACCAACGCAACAGTAGCAGGTGAAGCTATAACATTATATATATATATATATATATATATATATATATATATATATATATATATATTGTAAATATGGATTTATATATTTGTTTTAATAAATAAATAATTAACAAATTTTATGAGTTTGTGTTTACTGGAAATCAAGCATTAAACACAACAATTATAGAATCTTTAAATATATTTTTATGAATCACCTCCTTAATTGTTCTCTTTCTATGATGTCTTTCTTCATATAATATTGTGAGATCTAAACTGAACTTAAATTTAAAGTTTTAAGATTTTTCATTATCAAAAAAATTGAAGTGCTATTCCATAAAAAGAGTCTAATTTTTGAAATATGAATACACCAGTACACATTATTTAAAGCTGCCTTAATATCTATACATCTCAATACTGTTCTTTCCATTATTTGTATAATATCTATTATTTAATCTTTATCATTTTATAGCTTTTATGTTAATAGCATCATATTATAATTGTATATGCATACAGTTCTATTTGTGTCTAATATAAAAGGTTCCAGTCAATAAGCAAATATATAGAATCATATTTTAGCAAAATATAGACAATTAAGCAGTAAATATAAACATAATATGTGCATACAAATATACTAGTTCTAATATAAAAATAAAATATTTCAGTTATTAAATTTAAATTACGTTTATGTTACAAATTAAATTATTTCTTTTAAATTGTAAACAAAAATTCTTAAAATAACTTGACCTACCTATGAAAATTCTGATAGTTTGTTTATTTATAACTTTTTATTCTCTAACATGAACTTTAAGGAATTGTCCCAATAAGTGATTTTTCTTACTTTCATATTTTTATAAAGTAGGTCTCATTATGGACAATATATATATATATATATGATCAAAATTACCCTAAGTTCAGAACTCAACCAGACTAGCCAAGAAAATCCATTCTAAAACACTATCAATGATTTCACTGCTCTCTCTATATATATATATATGTTTATTTTATGTGTTTCTTCATACATATATAAAGTAGCACATGAATACAATATAGGACTTAAAATTTTAAATTCAGTAGGCTCACTTCTTATAAAGATTGTAGAGGTAACATTTCTAGATAGTGCATATCTAATATAAACATTGGTAGTCCTCAACTTCATTCAGATTCTATAATTTGGTAGACTGCAGCCAGACAAGCAGTCTATTTCTTACATATTAAGCTATAAATTACAGAAAATCTATCCCTTCTGTGACTTCAAACTCAACCACATGGAGACTAATAATTGCTTCTCTCTTTGAAACTGGTTTTCTCTAGACTCTCCATCCTAATAACAATTACTTAACTTGAACCACCATTTTTAGTATAGACAAATAAATGTAAAAACAGGACAATTAAATAATTTTTTCATCTTTTTTTTTTTTCAAAAAAGAAATTTACTCTATAAATTATATTTGTTGATGAGTTACATTATAAATGTTCACAATTGTTTGCAGAATGTAGGTCCGGTGACAACTATGTAGACTCCACAATGTATTTTGGGGTGATTAAATGATCCCTTTTCTTGATTTTGTTTATTGTTTTCATGAATATGTAACCTTTAGGGTCTTCTGCCTGCTCCATTACTATCTTGCACCTGAGGCTCCAAAGCATGTAATTGAAGAAAATGGAAAGTCTAATTTGTGTAAGAACACCAAGTTCCATACAACTTCTTATGGATAAGACATTTGCATTTAGGTTCTTTGTCCAATTTGTAATTAATAGTCTGTGAATATTTAAACTGGTGCATCTCATGATGATATGGTTAATTGATTCTTCTTCCTTCCCACACATTTGACAAATTGGTTCAATTTTTGTGTGGTTTTTTATTGGCTAGGCAGAATTTTGTGGGGAGGGAATCTAAATTGAATTTAATCATGAAATCCAGAAATTTTGGCTGTTTACCCCTAACAAGGTTTTGCCGAATTGATTTTCCTCATGCATAAGTTTGTATGTTTCCCAATATTTGTTTTGTAGTAATAGTATGATTTTTCAATGTTAATAAATTTTCCCACATTATCCCATAGAGTCTTTATCCAGTTCTGTTGTATTGATGGAGGCCTAACACTCAGTGTTATAGTGTCTTGTTCCATTAGTTTTATATGGCTTTCCTATAGTCTGTACAAATTGTTATATATTACTTTGAAAGATGAGTATAAGAATAGAGTAGAGTGCAAGGCTGTTAAATTTTCTGGGCTTTGGTAGCTTCCGTAAACTTATAGCTACAGTTTTACTGCCACAGAATAGTCTCACACATTCTGAATTTATTTTCTTAATAAATTTTTGGGAGGGATTAAATCCATTCATGAAATAGCTGATTTTCAGGAATAGTAATGAGTTAAGCAATATGACTTTATCTTTCAATGATAGGTAAACTTTTGAAAGAGAGGATGTGGTTTGTTTGATTGATGTCAACAATAATTCCTCAATTTCTCTCCTCATTACTGATGGTGTTTTGTGGAAATTAAAACCTAAAAATTTTTGTGGATTTTCTGTGAAGTATGCTTCACCTCCCTTCTGATAGCAGGTATATATACTCCCACTAACTCTCTTTTGATCTCCAACAGTGGTTGGTTTATGTATACCATAAAAAATAAGGTACTAAGTGGAGATCCCTGTGATTTGGATAGAGTTAGTTCAAATCCAGGGGCTACCTTGCCATTCATGGTAATATAGATGTTTCTAATAGATAGAAGATTGCTGATCATCCTCAAATAGACCCCCCTACACCTTGTTTGTTTTATAATTTTGATTAGAATTGATGGCCTCACATTATCAAATGCTGCCACAATATCAATTTGAACTGCAATCGGACATGGTTTCCTTCTTGTTCTTATATAATCCACCATGAATTTCATTTGACTGATAGCATTGACAATTGTTTCTCCCTTCTTAGCATATTTTGAGTCTGATATGGATTCATAGATTTTTTCTTGGATTGTGTCTTTTATTAGTTGCTCAATGACTTTGATTAGGATAGGACACATGGAAATGGACCTAAGATTAAAAAGTTCTGGTACTGCATCTCTTTTTTTCAAGAAGGAAGATTGGGTATAAATTATTGATGTTATGGGGCTCATCTCTCAAGTAATCTATCATCCTTTTAATTATAGGCACTGACAATCTATCTAGATGGAGAAGGACAAACTTTGGTATTCCATGTATTCTTGGATGGGCCCTTTTCAGGAGCACCTTTAGCTTGTCCAGTATTCTTCTCTCTGTAATTTCACATGGCTGATTATTTTCTAATTGCATTATGGTCTCTTTGCTTCCCATCTGGCCAGTTTGGAGTTTAGCTCTAAAGTGTTCTCTAATAATTTTTTCATCTTGATTATTAAAAACAAAATAATTACCCATTTCCTGTTTCTTAATTGGCACCAATCCTTTAATATTGATTTTTTGCTTCCTTTATATTTGTTATTCAAACAGCATACCTTTTTCATTATACAGAACAAACAAGTGTATGCATTAATCCTTTAAGTAAAAATCAAATTTTTGAATTATCTATAATTAAGATGCCTTATAATATATACATATTTGATTTAAACAAAAATAATTTTCTTTATTTGTTACATTAAGAATTTAGATATTTTACTACAATCAAAACTAAAATAAAATAGTTGTACTAAAGACACCTTTTTAATAATTGATTTTAAATACTTTACATTATTTTAAAAATATCAAATATCACTACTTCATCAACATTTAAGCCTTTGTAGACTCTATTTCAAATAATTTTATGTAAATTTTATCTGCGTTCATTTGTCCTTTCATTTCAAGCTTTAAATATATATATTACACTGTGTAACATGAGATTAATCTATCACCTTGTATGGTATCTCTATTTATATAATATCATGTGATCTGAATTAAAGTTAAACTTAAAATTATAAGATTTTTTATGATCAAAGTTTCATAATAAATAGACAAACTACTAATAGTAAAGTACATAATTTAAAAAAAAAACTATAAAACTTCTGTTTCTTTTTCACATAAATTCAATGTAATGATTATAATATAAGAAATAATGAATATTCTGCACAAATTATATATAATCACTGTTTATTTACACTATAATAATAATTTAAGTTTTACATATAGTAACATTAAATAAAGCAAGGTAAAATTGATTAAAACTCTCATCCCCAACGACTGGGAATTTTAGTAAAAAAAAATCAAATGATTTATTGTTCAGGATGTCATAAGAAGTATGAGTATTGGAAGAGATAAAGTTTGGCTGTAATTCATGAATTTTGAGCTCCAAAATCTACCCCTGTATCACTGCATCAAATCCTAGTGAGCAAAACTATAAGCTTCATTATTTATTTTTGGAATACTGATTGAAGAGACTTTTGCCCAGCACTAACCATTTTTACCATTACATTTCTATGAAAATGTATGAGCATCTGTACTTCTTCATAACTATAAATAAATAGATTGCTGCTTCATGTAGTTAGCTTATTTCTGCAATTAATGCTGTCCTACGATTTTGAATAAGTCCAGTATTCTATAAGTTGTGTATTATCATATTTGAAATATTTTTTTATAAAGCATACACCATTTTAAATATATTTCTACTAGTAGAATTTAAAGTATTGAACAACTAGGAATTTGGTAATTTTCTGCTAATTAAAAAACATGTATTATTTTAAACACCATACTTCTACAACTAATATAATTTAAAATAATGAATAGCTTACAGTTTATTAATTTGCTGTTAATAAATTTAAAAAGAATATTCTTTTTTATTATTCTATGAAATTTGAATTACTATTCAATTTTAAACCATATGATAAGAAAATATATATATTGCTTAGACAATGTAATAAGTTAATAAATTATTAATTATGTATTTTAAAATATAAACTTATTTATAGAGCAACTAAGTCTGAATATGTTACCATTCTCAGTGTTATGCATTTAATCACAATAATTTATTTATGGGCTTATTAAAATTTTAATATATATACATATATATATATTGTAATATTAACAAAAAAAGGTGAGTGTATATTTATTGTGTTATAATATATGTTGTACTTGTTAAATATTATAATTTAAACAAAAAAAAATTTCTATAATTCTTTTCTATCAATCCAGTAACTTGGTATTGGCCACAGAGAGCAAAATCTTGGAATTGTTTATCGCACAGTTGATTAAATTACAAAGCTGAAAGATAGTTCTTATTTATTTACTATTGATGTGGTTTTTTTCATGTGTTAAAGCATCGGCCTGGAAGCGGATCCGGGACAACGGCTTGTAAGGCAGCTGTGCTGATCACTCGGCCACCCATGCTTGACTACTATTGAAATGATTTTTTTGAAAAACAGGATAAGTGTAGTACATGTAAGAGTGTTAATCAATATAATAACTTTATAATAGCATTAAGATCATCTTATAATATATATGGACTGACTCTCTTATGAAAAATCTTGCTTAATTTTATCAGCTGCTGATATCTAAAGAGTAGTATATTGAAAAGAGACTTTGCTTTGCAATGGGCTTTCTAAATCTGCATTACCTTTATTTTATTATACCAAAAAAAAAAAAGATAAACAAGTTTAAATATAATGTCTCACTGTAGTGCACAAACTCTACAGATCTCTCCATAAAAATATAGTGAAAGAGAAGTCAAAACTGCCAGAATAGTCAATTGTATGCACAGTGAGAAGTTATACTCTTGTAATTCCAATTTTTGACCAATAATTTGATAGTTAGCTAGATTACTTATATATCAGAATCCTCAGAGTAAAAAATCCAAGTTGCTTTGAAAATTTTCAGTTGCTTGTTGTATATATAAAAGCAACTATTAAAAAATAAATTCAAAAATGGCAGAATTTGATTTACTGTGTATCCTTAAATGGAAATAGATAATGGTTTTAATATATATATAATCATTTATAATATAATTAAAAATTATTAGATCATAACAATCTTATATAAGAAACAACCTGGTAAAGTCTTACAAATATTAATAACCCAATTATTATTTAAAGCCAGCAAATTGTTAATATCTAAATTTGTTAGAACATTTAACATCCAATGCATGCATAGAAACAGAAATATCTCCTTTTGTTGGCTAATAAATAACAATTTGCACATTAACCTTCGTGAGAATTTTCCATGCTGTTTCTTATGTAAGATTGTTTCACAAAATATAATAGTTATTTTCAATGATATATAATATATTACAAAGTTTTTATCTTTATTATATAATAAAACATATACATATAAACCATACATTCGTAATACAAAACTGGAAATTATACATAAGTCAACTAACCAAACAAAGTTTAAACAAACTATCCAATTAAATCACAAGCAATATACATTTATTAAAGTTGACATCATGCTAAAATAATCAGATCTCTTAGATCAATTGTTTCATGTCATCAACACCAATCTTAGCAACTGCAATCTCAATGCTACTATGTACATTTCATCTGAAAACTAGCAGTGACATAATAACCAGCTAATGAGTATTGTTTTGTTTTTTTTATATGTCTAAGTGTTGACCAGGAAGCGAGCCTGGTGCTAACCTCTAGGCCACCAACGCTTGACGTTGGTGAGTATTGTTAATGCTAAAAGATTATTATCTCAGAAAAGTGATTGCCTGACTGTTCCAATGTGATCTCAAATGCGATGTATATAGTAATATCGATTTGATTGGCTGGTTTTATGAATTTTGTTTAAGTGGTGAATTTATATATATATTCTTATTAAAAGCTTTCTTAGCGATCGGGACTATCATACTTTTTCACTATCTTCTAACAAATAATCACTTTCGTTAATATCTGCATAAATTTATTTTGCAAAATATTTTCTAAATTATGTAATGGTTTATCTCTTTAACTTAACCATTTTATTTTCAGTCCAACTCTATTCAAACTGTTGCAACCTCCCCCCTTACTCCAATATAGAAATAAAATTAACTTAAATCTCTCACATTTTTCTATGATAAATCTAAAAAAAAAAAATAATAATCCAGATGTCAATTTTTTATGAAAATTTAAAAAGAGTTATAATAATATCCCATAAAGAGAAAAAAGAATTAAAAAAGTAATTGAATTTTATTTTAAAATTACGTAAAAAGCTATTTCGAACTAGACTGAAATAAAATTAAAAAAAAAAAAACTTTTAAAACAAAAATTAAAGTAAATCTAAAATAAGCAACTAATGTTCAATTATCCTTATTAATAATTAATTCCTTATTTAATATAATCAAGTGTCAGAGATTACTAGAAATTTAATCAAATATCACTCAACTTGATGTGTTAAGATAATATGAACAGTTTTAAAATAAAATATGACAGAGTAACAATAACTAATTTCAATTAATTTACAAAAAAAATATAAAGCAGTAACAAGCAAATGATATATCATCTAATAAAAATGACAAAGTGATGGAAACCTAATAAAAACAATTCACTTTAATTATAAAATACTTGTAACAAAAGAAAACAATTGCAGGAAATAATTCAATAATCTACCTATAATTACATTAAACCAGTAGTACATAATATGCAGTCCAAGTGTGTGAAAAAGACATATTTTTTGTAATCACATAGTATGGATAGTCTGAATATACAAATAAAGGTAAATAGCTCTTTTGCAGCAGAAGGCAGTGTTTGTAAATGATGTATCATGTTTTTATTTAGCAAAAAGCATGTTGGCACTGATATAATCAGCTGTGAATATTCAAGAATATTTATGTTCCTTCTAAGTACAATTGGGCATTTCCATTGGGCTGACTGGAAACAAACTATTTTAAACAATGCTAAATTTTCTAACAAATTTCTGCTATCTAAAAAATACTCAATCTACATTTAGATGTGACCCCACATTGTTAATGAAGCATTGGAGCATTTAGAAATTTAAAACACAAAAATGCTAGGCATGTTATTTTGTAAAAAACACAAACAAAAAAATGACAAAGATTCATTAAAATGTATTTTAAATCACTAATCATCACATGATCACCATTTCTTATGCTTGCTCATAACTGTCATTAAAACAGGAAAAACTCTCCATACTCTTGGCTTGCACTGAGAGGCACTACTGTATGGAGAGTTTTGCCAGTTTTAAAATATATTTTCTGAATCTTAAATAATTAAACTGTTAACTTTTAAAGTATTTCAACAACTTGGTTGCAAGTTCCTCTCAATGAAACCATTTAAGCAAATACAGTTAAGCACAATCATAAAACTTTTAAAGAATGATCCTAATTATTAAAAATGGAAGTGTAAATTGGTGCAGTTTAGATGGTATGACTCAAAACCTAAAAGCTCTTACATCAAATCTTAATTTAAAAAAAAAAATCTGGTTACTTTGATACTCAATGCTGCATAATTACAAAATTGATACTATTATTTAAAGAAGCATATACATCTGCTATAACGCTGAAATTATAGTAAATTTTCTTAATATGATTCACTCAGACCCATTTCTATGTGAGATATATATATATATAATGCTTTTTAAAATGTTTTTATAGATAGATTTTTTTTTTTTGCTAAAAATAAAAATAATAGACTTATTTATAATTTTTACAAATAATATCAATCTTCAAAATCTTTCTTTTTTACAAACATTGAAATAAATTATGAGTGAAAAATGTTTTTGAAAATACTTTAATGTTAAATGCAAAATAACTTTCAGAGTAAATAATACAATTATTGTTATTAAAGTTCAGTGTATTTCTGTTAAAAACAAAAATATTAACACTTTACAATTTTTATAAACAATATCACTTTATCCCATGATTTCATGACATAAAAACAATACAATTATTATTACTAAAGATAGCATATATATCTGTAATTAATCATTCAAATGTATGCTATATATTTTTATTTCTTTTAAAATTAAAAATAATACACCCCTATAATTATGTAAATCTCAATAGTGTATACACTTTTCATACAATTTTGTAATTCTACCAAATTTTGTATTGTTCAAATTAATATAAAAAGGTGAAATAAACGAATAAGAAAGTCTTAAAAGCACTAAGCTAGCTTTCTGCAGATTACCGCCAAAACCATAGTCCTGAACAGAACTGCACCACTAAAAATATGCATATGTAGTGGTAAAGACCAATATATAAATCAGGCCCAGTATGTAAATTAGATTGTTCCATTTTTTTTGATAATAGAATACAGGAATCTTTTCTATTGATGGAATGATGATCCATTGCAATTATCCCAAGCCTCTTTGTATATTTTTTCCTATCATCCCTCTCAATTTCTTTTACCATTTCATACTGACTTGAACAGTACAAGTTTGGTAAAATTCCTATTATTAATAAAACAATATTAACCTTCAAAATAGCCTTTTCTTTTTTACAAATGCTAAAAGAAACTGTCATTGAAAATTTTATTTTAAAAATTTAATCATAGCTTCTAATAAATTTTAATTGTTCTTTAGAGAAAATCTTGAGTTTCTAAAGAAGATTAAGTAAAAATAAGTAAATAGTCTCCAAGTTATTGTGAAAACTACATATGAAAACTACAAATACAAGCAAAGAAAGTCAATTAGTCAGATAAATTTTCTGTATTACTTTCTTAGAGATCTTAAAAATAAGATCAATTCATTGTCTAAATTTTATATAGACAATATGGTCACCTCCATTAAGAAAGCACATAAAGAGACAACTGTAACTTATACTAGCTTTACTAAATCACTAGTAAAGATGAGCAATTCCATTACTGATGCCAAATATTTACTGAAAAAAAAAGCAAAATAATGCAAACAGATTCTACAAAACTATGTTGAATGACATTGTGAATTTTAATCTTGCTATGGATATGTCAGAAACTAATGTAGGCCTGACTATGCAATGGACAGATAAAATGTTGACAAATATTTCAATCAAATTTAATTTGACTATTCCTTGTCAATTATTTAACTCTTTTAAACATTTTTTCACTGCTCAATCAACCATATTAGCTGTTACAGATATTTCCTACTCACTATATAGTTCAAACAACTTGTGGAATAGCACTTTGTGAATAGCAGACCATCCTAATCACTGTTACTTCATCTTAAAATTTTTTGATACTGAACAAAGAAATTGACTTAAAAGGCAAATAACAACACTAGGTAAACATGTATTAGTCATAGTAAATGAGCACAGACAAAGCATGATTAACAGAATCCTCAAAAATGCCTATCTAAATTACACTATAGGTGATTTTAAAAAGTTTATGGAGCTAAAGACATTAATCTGCAACCAGTATACTGTGAAGATACTCCGATATCCACATTTGGAAACAGTTGTGAATTCAGAATTCAATTGTACAACAGTGTTGATTGCTATTCATAACTAGGTGATTTACATATCAAGAGATTGGGCTGCTAATATGCATTCAAGAAATCAAATCTTAATGTTTTCTGTGCAGCCTCCACAATCACTGGGAGTCAATTGTGATAATGTACAGTGCAAACATTGTAACTTGATAAACACACCTTCACATAATTGTACAAAGAAAAAAGTTCAAGAGGACAATACCTACGTAGGTAGAGTAAATAATAATATATATAATGAAATTAAAACTATGTGTACATAACATTAAGGGTTTGAATGCTGTGGTAAAAAATTACCAGTTAATTAAATGATTAGACATAGTACAACCACATTTATAAGGATTAGTAGAAACAAAAATCTACAGTAGATAATAACTGATCCTTCTAATTACTTGAACAGACTGGGTTTCTCAATATTCTCTAGACTCACATCTGCACTCTCAGCAAGGACAGGAGTAATAATCATGAAATCATGCCCATTTAACTCATTCAAAATTTTATTTATAGATAATTATGCAATAATACTTACAATATAACTTATGACTATAAGTTTAAATGTAGTATTTGTGTATATGCCCCCTAACCAGAACATTGTTATCAGAATTATTCAAAACATATTTGCTACCTCCTCTCAGTGACTCATGCTGATGGAAGACTTTAACATGTCATATTATACATTTGTGAATAAATGGTTGCATGTCATCAATAGTCTACTTAGGAGTGATGAAGGATTTCTGCTAAGTAATTGATTCTGTGTCATTTAATAATAGCAGATACTCACCACTTATGAATCTAGTATTTTATTTGTCATCACTTCACTACATTAAAAATTCAGCTAGTCCATTCTCCTCTCTCAGGCCATGCAGAAATAATGGTCATTCTTGATTTAAATTATACATACCATGTAACACTACATAAAAGATCAATAAGAATCCTATTACATACAAGAATGACAAAATTTATATTCTCAGAAATTTACATTTTATTAGCTAAACTAATCAGCTTAGACCCTGTACAAAAATGGATACTGTACACACAAATAATATATTATACTATAAACTATGTCATAAGAACAACTACACCACCAACAAAGCCCTTAGCTCTTGTTGATGAATTACATAGAAGGATAATACATAGTAGTCCAATTATAGAAAATAATCATCTCTTAATAAAATTAAAAATAACTTACAAATCCATGTGTGATATCCTAAAAGAATATGTTACTACAAAAAGAAAAAGCTTTTCACCACACAGTCACCTATCTGGTACAGACAATATATTTGATGGGCATTAGGCCAGCAACTTGCAACAAGAATTCCTTCAGCATTAGTGACTGGAGGTGTGATTGTCAGTGATAATGAACAACAGTCTACAAAAACTTTAAGAAAATACTTCAAAATAAGCCAATATTAAAACCATCTTTTAGCCACTTTGGAATGATGGTAGATGATCCACAAATATTCAAACCTAAAGTTTTTATACAAAGTTTGGAGAAGATGCCAGATTCACATCATTCAGAACAACCAGTTATTTCAAAGTTTGTTTTTGCACACTTAAACCAGTTCATTTTTATTTATCTTGCAGGCATGGCTAATTTTCTGTCAAAAGACATAGCAATAATTCCATTTATAAAGAAACAAACTTTGAACTGTATAATGCAAAACATAAGGTCAATATTTATGGGTCCATTGGTATTAAATTACTCAAAACATAAAAAAATAATAATTAAATAACACCTTATACCTTTGTTATCACAGACACAATTTGTTAAAAAAGGCTCATCAACAGGACAAGCAGCTTTTGTATTCAAAAGTGTCATTGATACTGTATGAAATGCAAAACAATACAGCCTGATGGCAGTATAATTGGATATATGGACTCCCTTTGATTTGATACCAACTGATGTACTCATAAAAGCAATAGAAAAACAACAATACCAAATTCAATATTATATTTGCTCACAATCTTGCTATTAGATAGAGGGAAATTTCTCATTCTTTTAATTCACACCAATCAATCCCACAAAGGTCTCTAAAATGTCTCTTCCCTTTAATTCACATCAATCAATATCACAAGGGTCTCCACTTAGTGCATTGCTATTCACCATGTTCATAAATCCAGTAATTAATATCATTGAAAAACAGATCCCAGGGATCTATATACTCACACTTGGTCGTGATATAACTACATAGTCTATGTCAATGACATAACCATTTTTCTAATAGCTAAAAAACAAATAGAAACATTATCTGATATATTACATGAATACACTTGCACCTATAAACTAGAATTTAAAATTGATAAAACATGTGCATGGGGTATATGCAGGCAAAACACATACAAATGTATTTCAGGAGAAACATACAATCTATTCAGGATTTCCTTTTCACTTGAGTTACATGATTATGCAAAGACAAATAAAAACTAAACTAATTCAAACAACAGAATGGACATTATCCTCCTCAAAAACATACCTTTCTCTGTACTTGAAAGTTACTATTTATAAATATGTATTTCTAATAACATTTCTTTCATATACACTTCAATGCAAACAAATTTTCTTAAACTTCTTTATTTTCCTTACAGTTTCGACTGTCCAGCAGTCTTCATCAGAGCTCTAATCTTTTTCTCTGCTTTAATTTATAAATACGCTGATTATACACTGATTATAATCTTCACAAAATCCTTTACATCAAAGATTTACTCACTGTGTAGAAAACTTTTATGGGGAAGAAAAATACTGGACATCTCATTCAGGAAAATGCAGTATCATAACAACCTAAATGGATTAGGACTACATTCTATTCATATATTTACAGTACAAAAAACTATTAATCTTATATCATCCATGACAGAAATATACTCACATTTAGAAGTCATTCTTAAAATAACACTTCCAGACAAACCTCCTCCATACACAAAATATCTGCATACAATCTTAGAACCTACTAAAGCAATATCTAACCCTAACATAACTTTCCCACAAGACAAATGGAGCTACTGGAATATATATGTGATTCTACACACAAACAAAAATTATAACTTAGACTTGTCAATGCTAGTCATTAATAAGAAACAGCTAATACATACATTTAAATATTGGACACTCAAGCCCAAATTTTTTGATTTTCTACTCAAAATGAACATGTGGTCATTACCAACATTATATTTCAAGAGATATAAAAGAAACATACTTGACATTGACACTATATTTGAGTTGTGCCACAGATCAGAAGAGAACCAAAAACATGTATTCTTTGAGTGTAGTAGCCTAAAATACCCTCAATCTTATATTACAAAAAATTATCAGAAAAAGAATGCTACTATAAGATCAATTATAGAGTTTTTTCAATTGCCTGCCTCAGGAGAAATAAGAATTGCAACATTGATATTA